>AFIV01000525.1:0-55314 GCA_000223765.2 Zymoseptoria ardabiliae STIR04_1.1.2 | reverse complement strand
ACTAGTAATAGCGCTATCGAGTATATAAGTACGATAATAGCTACGACGGCGACGATAACCGAGGAGTAGAGCGGATCTATATAAATAATAGTAATTAACGATAGTAATATAATATACGTATATAATACGAGCTAGAAGACGTATTTATAGGAGGTAAACGTACCCTAAACGAGTTTACGCGATAATGAGATCGAACGGGTAAGATCGAACGGGTAAGATTTATACTATGGTCCTCTCTATACGTGTCATTACGCGGTCAACTACTCGCCTCCGATTCTATTTATGACTCTAGTCACGGGCACAGAGGACGGAGAACAATTACTTTTTTACGTCACACGACATCATGGGATCGCTGCGCAACGATATTATTAGACAATACAATGACTCTTAACCCGGTCTAGAAATCTTCAAGGAGAGCGTTCAAGCGAAGGGCCACGCAAGAGCAACCGGGATGCAGCTATCGAGATCGACGTGGCAGCAGCTATCGGCAACTTCATTCACAAGGAAGTCCTAGGTCGCCGGGGACAGGCCGTGGGTACAAACCGCCAACGTGGTCCCTGTCCGGAACACACGGCTCGGTCACGGAGCTTCTGATTCACACAAGAATCGGTGCCCACGTGGACTCTTTCAATGTCCTGTCTAGGCAAGTATGGATGCGTTCGAAAACGTCGGCATCGTCTCCAAGGGATAGGTACTGATTCTGGTTTGTAGGACGCGGGTTTTTGCCTCGTTGGTGAGACCGGGATCTCAAGTCTCTCATCGAATCCTCCCTTGTGTCCGGAAGGGGTCGGAGTCCTGACCCAACATCCCAAAGTCTCTCATCACACAGACTCCCTGTCGATCGCAGGAGACTATTGAATTGGCAGTCAGCACGGAATGATGTGGCAAGCACTGAATGGTGTGACGACGGCTAAGTCTTGACCAGCTCTGGCCGAAGATCCTGCAGATTCACATCAGACTCGCTGTCAATCGCAGGAGACGGTCGAATTGGCAGGAAGCACAGAATGATGTGAGACCGGTTTGGCGAGCTCTGAAGCCTCTGGCCACCATTTTGGATTCTCTTCTCACACTCCCTGCCTCTTGCAAGAGACGATTGAAATGGCGGTCAGCACGGAGTGAATCGGGATGCGATCATGATGAATGATGTGCGCACTGACGACCGGAGTCTCTCATCAGACTCCCTGTCGCTCGCAAAAGACAATCGAAATCGGCAGTGAGCAACTCCGCTCGCTTAGAACTATGGCAAGGATCAGATGGCTTGACAATCAACGAGCTCTGGCCCAACATCCCGGAACCTCTTATCAAACTCCCGTAGCTCGCAACCTTCGCAAGAGACAATCGAAATCGGCACTGGGCAGTGAGCACGAAGTGCCGTGACGAGCGCACTGCCCCACTGCTCAACAACATAAATTCCCGCCGCTTCCTCGTCCTTTGCTCAGTCTTCCCATCACGACCACAGCCCAGGCCAGCTTTGCCCAAGTCCACACGTGTCTCAACCACACAACTACAACAAACTTCTCCACGAGTCATCTACTCAAAAAGCAATCACAATGCGCTCCGCGATCCTCCTTACCGTCGCTATCTGGACTGCCTATGTGGCCGCCGGCAAAACCACATGCCACTGGGACCCTTCTCCGTGCTACAGCAACCCTTATGGTGCTTGCTCGTGGGCCTGTACCGAGGAGGGTGTCGGCGACTATAGCAGCCCCAAAGGCCATTGCTACGCGTAAGCCTCAGATCCCATCATCCTTGATTCAGGTGTTCGATTACTGACAGATGGCCTCAACAGGAGAGACGGCGCTGCTGGTCCCTATGGATGCAAGAGTTAGTGGTCTCCACAATATCGAAACATCTCCCTGGCTGGTCTTCCCTGGACAATTGGTTGGGGCGATGGGCGGATCGGGAAGTTCAGGGTAGGAGAGGCGGTTTTGGGAGATCGAAGGTGGCAGGTGCGCGGAAGGAAGCGGTGGAGGAGGCAGACTTAGTTTGAATATCGGAGACGAGTCGTGAAGGTCTGCAGTGGTGTACTTTTGCTTGGCTTGGTCGAGTCTGGCTTGGTCGAGTCTAGGAGATCGAGTGTTGGAGATGTTCGGTGTAATGTTCTCGCAATCTGAGCTCTTTCCTCCGTATGCTCGTAAAGATTTGACCACCTTGGACATACAGTTAGAACTATGCTACCCTCGACTCAAGCCAGCAGCCATGCTCTCATTCGTCTCGCCCGCTAACGACTCCGCCCTCTCTCGCTCAAGGCCCAATCCCACATTGCCATCTTCAAAGCGTTAATGCGGACGTCGACGCGGACGTCTAAGCTTACTAACGTCCGGCTTAGCTACAGACCATCCTGTTGGCATGCTAGCCGCACGGTTTGTTAGATCCCCTATATAGATTGTACTATTAAAAGGTAGGTAGCACTGGAGTCGTACGATAGTCAAAGTTCGAGATGTACCGGGTCGTACGGGACTCTTTCTAGCCCGTAAGGTTCGCCGTCAGAAGCTTCACAACCGCGTCTGCCATCGTGGCCGCCTTGCTCCCTCCTTCGGTACCAATCATCTTCCTTATTTCCTGAAGCAGTAGGAACAGCCCGGAGTCAGATGGCACCACCGCCTCATCAGCAGCGCGCTGTCCGTTCAGATGCCGAGCATACTCTTCAGCACTGCGCCATCCAGACCACTCCCACGAGGAAGTTGACGAGCCTCCTTCCAGGACGAGATCGATGAACAAGTCAAGTCTGAGGTCGTGGTGAGCCTTCATTCTCACAAATCGCTCTTATCTCCTGTCCAACAAGTCCTTCTCCCTCTTCAGGTCATCCTCTCACTTTCGTAGACCAGCTTCCACCATTGGATTCTCGTCTTCTTAGGGCTTTGGCGCGGCGCTTGTAGCGTCGCAGGTTGTCATGTCAAGCCAGTCGTCCAGGATCCAGATGCACATTCTAGACTCGCAGAGGTCAGTGGACCTTTGAAGGTGGAGATGGGCGCCCGTTGGTTGTCGTGTTTGCTTCATGGATTTGAAGAGACGACGCAAACATCGCACGACACTCTCCGAGTTTCTTCCGCCGACTACGCTGCTCATGGGTGGGCGGAAGTCGGGTGCCGATGTCGGAAGCGGAAGAGAGCAAACCATGACACGGCTGGCAGTGTGCATCTCGTCGTGTGTCTCGATCTTGATCTCCGATCGCGAGTTGGGATTCCCTCCCTTTGGCCTCAAGAGAGCGGCGCAGGGTAGAAGATACTGGTAGCGATATGGGCAGGAGACAACCGGTGCGGACCTGTTGCTGGAAGTGGCGTGGCAAGATGGCATAGAGTTGATCAAGCCACACGCTTGAGAGGTTGCTGTGCCGCTGGGCCAGGCTTTACCGACAACGATGAATACCAGTGAGGCTAGACTCGTGACATGAGGATGGAGGGCGGGTCTGTTGTGGTGCTGAAGGAATGAGGATTACTTGTCTGGACCTCTCCAAGAATCTCGGTAGGACGTATTCGAAGCGGGCATTTGCTAGCTCGAAATCCTGCACTTTACGGCGACTTGCATGCATGAGAGATGGCTCTGCATGTGTGCTTCGTTCTCCTTGTCAATCCAGTCCACCACGGGCCATCAGGAGTCTCGAAATCCGTCTGAGATCCTAGCAAGCGCTCTCGTCTGCCTCTCTTTCCACGTCTGCGTGTCCTGCCAGCATCGTGTGCAGACCGCTCATATGGTATCGTTCCGCCATACAACGCCTCAGGCAGGAGGGGTATCATGAATCACAACCAGAAGAAACTTCGCATCTGCCCATTGTCAGTCCTGTATTATCCAAGACCGCTCCGTAGCTCCACACATACCCGGCACAATCACCAACTCATTTTTCTTCGTCCGTATCCTCAACAGCTTCGCCTCGTCCGACTCTCCATTCAACTCCTCAATCATAGCTCCAGCACTTTGCACGAATCTCCAAACCAGCCGTGCCACATCCTCTGCATTTCGTGTACCCTTCTTCTTCAGTTCGCCATCTCCATTCGTCTGATCGCTGCTCGTGGGTCGTGCGGCTTCGGTCTCGCCGTCTTCGGTGGTAATGAGTCCTGATGATCGGACAATTGCGCCTGTGTCGCGGGAGAGAATGAGGGTGCCTTGGACTCCAGGTCGTTGTGATAGGCGCGCGAGGAGATTTGCGGTCTCTTCTGAGGGTGTTGGTTGCTGCATGATGTGCTGTTGATTTGTGTCACCGCATGGTGAGAGTTGTCATTGTGAGTGAGTCTCGGTGTCGAAAAGAAGGCGTGTAGTCGACGGAAGACGTGTTCAAGCTCGTCAATTATTGATGACTTTATTGATGCGAACGGCGGGACATCCCACGCTGACACTCGCTAGCTCACCCACAAATACAGCCAATCGCACTCCCCAAGTCGTCTTTGCTAGAACTTCACCTTCAGATATTTCTTCTGTTCTCATCACATCCGATTTTCCACAATGCCGCGATACATCTCATGACCCTGATCGAACTGAGTCTCCCAATCACAGCAGCGACCGGTCTTCCGGACTACGGCTGATCGACCATGGGCTCCTCCATGAAAAAGAAAAAGGAAAAGGCCAAAGACTTCCAAAAGCCCAAACTAAAAGTCGGCAAGGCTCGCCCGAAGAACACAAATGCCACCGATACAAGTTTTGCCGCCAAATCGATCGTGCTCAAACAGCAAAATCTGACAGAAAGCGGGCGAGATGTAACCGCATTGTTCAATCACAATCTCTCTCTCCTCAACAGCAAGAACGACGCCCAACGAAAGGATGTCCTCACATATCTCACCAACACCGTGGCCGCTTCACCGGATTCTCTCCCGCAGCCGGCTTCGGTCATCTTGAGCAAAGCACAGCCCTTGATCCTGGATGGAAGCGCAGCAATACGATCACAAGTCCTCAAGCTCTTCAAAGTCCTTCCAAGGGACCGTATTGGATCTCTCGACCAGGCATTACTCTACACCCGAGCAGGAATGACGCATCTCTCGGCCGACATTCGCAACACTTCGCTCGACGTCATGGACTGGCTGTTGGAGACTAATGGAGAGGCTATTGTCAGCGTGGCAGGAGGATGGGTCCGTACGCTGCAGACTTTCCAGAATCTGCTCTCATGGCACGGGAACAGCGGAGGACAGAATGGTGCTACGATCACGAATGGCAATTGGACCGCAACGAAGACTACAACGAATCTCGGGAGCAACAAGCTACTGGTTCACCAACTCAGCACGCTCGGACGCTTTCTCATGGCTGGCCTGGCACGACCAACGGCAGATCCACAAGCTGATGCGCGAAGGGCGGCTGCGTTGTTCCCACTTTGGCAAACTGATGCGCATATGCTGCCTCAGAAGAGCGACCCATACGGATACTTGAATTTGTTCGGCGCACCGAGGGACGTGGATGGAGAAGTGTACGATGACCCTGAGGAGCGCATGAATGTGTTCGTGGACTTGGACCTGCACAATGCGTTTCAAACCGGAGTCAAAGAGGCAAAGACTCAGGGTGGCGAAGTTGGCAGAGCAGCTTCCTTGGTCGACAAGGCGCTCAAGATGGTGGGTACGATGGATTGAAGGGCTATGTGCTGTGACAAGAGTTGTACAATGCACCGTCGGAAGGAAGCCAAGTCGTGAAATCCCGCGAGTCCACGGCCATCTGCTTACACCGCAACGAGTCGGTCCCGCTCGACCTCCGTCCAAGGGAAGGACTTCAGCCCACCCAAAGGCCACAACTCTGACTGCTCGGTAGCAACTCATTTCCGAAAGGAAGCGGAGAGGCATGACAAGAGGCCTCCTCCGCCTTGCTCACTGCAACTAAAAGGTATCTCCATCAGAGCCTTCGACCGGGCTGAAATCGCAAGACGATAACCTCAAAAGCAATATCAACCCGAACAAGAAGAAACACTCGAGCAAGCAAGAACCTGCAAAACGGTCCATGACAACGATCTCAACGCAACGCTTCTTCCAGGACCAAATGCGTGGCAGCAATATCGAGCCCAAGGAGAACGAGCACCGAGCACCCCAAGACCCGTCGACACCTTTCACCATCCATCCATCGAACCACCTTCTCCACCGCCCACAACGGATCCGTCAAATGGTACAGCACCCGGGACCTCCAACCCGTCCTCCCTCATCACCAACCCCACCTCTCCTGGTCTACGCTTTCTGCCCCAGCAACACCTCCTACGAAAACACCCCCATGCTCCAGCAACCCGCCGCTGGGGAAAGGAGGCTTAAAAATTCGGGAGTGGTGCAGGGATGGGAGGGAGGAGAGGATGTTCTGGTGCGCGCTCACATCCCAGTTGGCTTTATCGACGAGCATATGCTCTGGTTTCGACAGCGTGGTGTCAGCGGCGCTGGCTGGAGTAGTGGTAGACATGTAGACATTTGTGTGACTTTGGCCAGCTCGATATAGCAGAGGAGTAGTATCAATGCACAAGCTCAGCAACCATTCACAATACTCACGACTGCCCTGCCGTCCTTCTTCGCCGTCATATATCAAGATCGGCCCGTCGCTCCCGAAGCGGTGTCGAGCTCTTTCGAACACCGAGCTTCTACTTGATGAAGGCGCAAGCCGCTGAGCCAATGATGTAGGTTACGGGCACATATCTGCGGCGAGCTGCTACAGCACAGTACATGACGGCCATACAATCCAGAGCTCAACCGAGCATCGTCCAGCCATATATGAAATACCTGACAATATGCACATACCGCTAAACACTTTCCCATATGCACACCAGACCGTCGAATTCTTCTTCCACACCTGTCCATTTCCCATTGACATGTCGAGAAAGCCCTCACTTTCCCACACGTCCAAGTCTTCTCAACCCAATCGACCCAAGCTTTTCCGATCTCCATGATTCATCTCTTTCAACCACGAAGCAGCAGCTCAGCTCCATCATACCCTCATCCTCACACCCCGATTGATATGTTCCAACACCCCACGCAAGAACCCTCCCACGCCACCACCACCACCATTCGAAGAACCAGATCCCAGCGTTGGATAGTCTACTAGCAACCCTCAAAATCAGCAAAAATTCCACAAATCAAGACAGCAAAATGAAAACATCCGCCGACATGAACTTCCCACAAGCCAGCAGCATACGAAGAACTTCACCCCATCCCACCTAAGCCCGCCATCCAGTTGCCACCAGCAAACCAAGACCAAGAAAAAAGGGAAAGAGAAGAGAGAAGAAAAAAGAAATCACTCACCCCTCCCCTTCCCATCCGCCACCAGCGCAATCAACGCCGCTCCCACACCACTCCCATCCTTCGCGATCCCAATCCTCACCTTCCTCTCCCCCGCCTTTCCAATCCCCTTCACCTCCCTCAACGCCTCCCTGATATACTCTTCAAACCTCGGGTAAAACTCCACCAAACTGCCATCAACGCCCACATCCACTACATCATCTTCATTCACCTCCAAATTCGCGTCGTTATCCGCAGCGATGTCCGTTGGTTTACTGAGTTTGTCGGTAGCAATGACGATCGCCGCGATGGCGACGGCGGAGAGTCGGGCAGCGCGTTTGCCCACTGCGGCGGCGATGAGACGAACTGCTTCGGCGTCTTCGGCTGAAGCGGCGGAGACGCCGTAGTCTTTGTCGAGAGTCTGGCGTGTAACTTTTAGTCCTGCGGAGGTATCGCCTGTCGCGATGGAGAGGAAGGAGGAGTCGAGACCCCATTGTTTGTACAGTGGAGAATCCGCCGCAACGTTGGTGGTGGAGTGGACGTCATTTTGGTTGGAGTTTTCATCGGTGAAGAGAGGTACCGCTGGGTCTTTCAAGAGTGCGAGCAGAGCCCTTCGGAGGATCTCCCCTAAAAACATGCCCGAGACGCGCTTTTCGAACATTTGGATGCCCGGGTTGACACTTTCGGCGTCGAGGGCTTTGTCGTAGGGAGTTTGGGGTAGCACGGATAGGTGGTTGTCGAAGCTGCCCCATTCAGTATTGATGATCATTTCGCCGGTGGAAGAGTCGACTTCAGCGGCGGAGGCGTCGAGTTTCGTGACTTTGCTGAGTTTCTCGACATAGGCGCCGTTGGTGCCCGTGCCGAAGATGGCCCCGAGGAGGGTACCCGTCTTGCCGGGTGAGGTGTAAGATCGCGCCATGAGCGTGCCGACGGTATCGTTCACCAATGCTGCGACTCGCACAGGGAGGCCAAGGGCGTCAATCTCGTCCTGCAGCAAAGCGCAGACGTCCTTGCCAATGGCATCGGGGATGTCGAATCCCTTCGTCCAGCGGATGAGTGTCCCCTTGTTGATCCCAAACTGCTGCACCGGAAAGCTGAACGTAAAGCCCAAGCTGAAAATATCCTGCTCGATATCCCCACCACCCTTCCTCTTCTCTTTGTGACTTTCATAATGCTCTTCATGATGCTCCTTCAAAAATGCCTCAATCTGCTTCGCCAAAAACGCAAACAATTCCCGACTCGTCTTCGCAACCATCAGCTCCTTTGGGATCGCGACTTTGCTTTGCGTCAAGCTGAAGGTACTATTCCCATGCAGCTGAATCGAACACACGCGGAAATTCGTGCCGCCCAGATCGACGGCCATGTAGAGGCCCTTCTCGGTGCCATTGGGAACGGCGGTCACGTAGGTCGGGATTTGGGACATGGTGGCTCCGGACTTGCCGAGTCCTTCGTCCATTTCGCGAATGAACTCTGCGACGCCGCGGTTGACGTCGGAGGCGGAGTATTCGAATTCGGCGGCGACCCGCTCGGCGGCTTGTTGGAGAGCCATGCTGCGTGGTGAGGAGTGGTAGAGGCTGCTATCGCCGGGGATGTGGGGTGGAGCACGGCAGTAGAGTTCTTGGATGAACGGATTCGGAGTCGGGCAGGAGAGTGGTGCCGAGGGTTGACGAGTGTCGCGGAAGTGGAAGAGGGAGGATCGAGAGAGGTATGGGATGAGCACAGCGAGGAGTAGGACTGCGAGGAGGCTGGCGAGGGTTGTGGTGCTCGCACCCGGAATGAGACGGGAGAGGAAAGGCTTCTTCTTCCCACGAAGATCACGCAGGAAGGGGAGCTCGACTTGGGCCTTGTCTTTGGCGAGCTTGGTCTGGAAGAGCTCTCGACGGTGAGCTTCGGGGTGGGCGGGCTGGGAGAGCGTACGACGGTGGTGGAATGCCAGGATGGGTGGAGAGGAGGAGGAGGTTGAAGGAGGGGAGGGACGGTAGCGGAAGGAAGCCGAGGGGAGGAGGACAGCAGGAGGAGGGGGAGGAGGAGGAAGTATATGCACGCCGGCGGGAAGGATCTGGGACAATTACGAGATGTGAGATGTGTGTGGTGGGCAGAGCTGGAGAGTGTGAGATGCAGATGCAGCAAGCCAAAGATGTGGAGTCGCCGGACCAGCCTCGATGTCACTTTCACATGGCTTCAAAATGCGGGGACCCACTGAGCGGACCTGCCACGTGAACACCACACGATCATCTCATCAATGTGTCAATGAAATGTCCTTTGTTCCTGTTCGGTCCGACGTGGTGGTGATACCATGAGCAGTCTTGTCTCCCTCTATTGTCGGGAATGTCGCTCTCACGACGCACAAGACAAGAGACCTCGTCCTCTTCTCTCACCATGTCCCTCCCGCACGAGGCCGAAGAACTCCACTCCGCACCCACTACCGGCCCTTCCACGGCGGCACAACGCGGCTCTGCAGAAATGCCTGCTTAGTCTCTCGACGACGTCACAGAACGGCTGGGATGATGTAGGAGAGCAAGATGTCTGTCGTCCGTGGATGGTCGCGTGCATGTTGAGAAAAAGAAGATGTCGATATGGTCTCTTGTTCTTCAAGCTTCTGTATAGCCATACCCCGAAATGCTGGAGGGACTGTCGCGGCCCGTAGACCTCTGCACGCAAACTCCATACGCCCACGCTATAAAGTATCCAATGCCAAAGTTCTTCCTCCCTCAAATATCCCTCCAGCTAGGCTGCTGTCCATACGGCACCACCGGCACCGCCGGCTTCCTCTGCACACCTCCATACGGCTGATACTGCTGCGGCTGCTGAGGCAGAGCATCTTCCCTCACCGGACTCGCGACATCATTGGTGCGATACGACGGCGCCGCGATACTCGGCTCGTAACCCCTCGAGTACGCCTGCTGCTGCGGCTGTGGGTCGTATTGTGCATGCTGATCGTACTGAGAATGCTGAGCGTACTGCTGTTGCGGCTGCTGATACTGCGCATGCCTGTCGTCGCCAGGGTAGAAGCTCGCCGCGCCGTTGCTGTATTGTCGCACGGGCGGAGCGACGACGGATGTGGACGAGTACATGTTCTGACGCGACTGCGAACCACCGTTCTGCGAGTAAGGCGTGTTGAGATGCGCCTGCGATCCACCGTTCTGCGAGTAAGGAGTGTTGAACTGCGCCTGCGATCCACCATTCTGCGAGTAAGGCGTGTTGAAATGTGCCTGCGATCCATTCGGCGAGTAAGGAGACGTCGTCTGCTGGTATCCCTGCCCAGCGTATGGACCCCCTCCAGGAGAACGCTGCTGGTGCAACGGCGACGACGACGAGGTGTAGTCCTGGTATGGTGTGGCGTGTGCGTGCTGCGCTTGCATTCCTCCGGCGCCCAGGTCGCCCGCTTCCTCCTTCCCACTGTTGTAATAGCGATCCTGCGGACTCGTCGCTGATGCCGTCAGGAGACCCGTCTCTTGCTGCGCGTGGCTCGTGTTGAGTTTTTCCATTTCCATGTCCGTCTCTTCGACCGGTTCTTCGACGTAGCGTTTCTGTGCGTTGTCCCAGCTCGGCATGGCGGGTAGTGCATCCTCGTTCACCTTTGCGGCTTTTGGTCGAGAGGCGTCAAAGGTCGCTGTTTGAGGGACGTCTCGTGCTGTCGCGACCGCGCCGCTGGCGTAGTATGAGTTGTTGGCGCCGTGGGGGTACATCGGCGGTGGAGGTTGGTATTGCTGCTGGTATGGGGTCGGCGGCGCTTGTTGGTAGCCTCCCTTTTCATTTCTGCCTCCTCCTCGCGGTCCGGGACAGCATGCATTGCAGCATGAGAGGCATCCGCAACAGCATTGCACGCCGCAGCAGAGGCAACGGGCGCAGCACCAGACGATGGAGAGGACGATGAGCGAGCCGATGATGATGCCGATGATTACTGGCCATTTGCTGGAGGAGAGAGGTCAGAAGCGTATGGAGAGTGCAGAAGCGGAAGGGGAGCAGTACCAGTATGCTTTGGACATGCAACCGTCCCAGGAGGAGAATGTATTCTTGACGCCATTCACGTTGTTGATGCCATTGCTGATCGAGTCCATGGTGTCTCGGATGGCCCGAAGTGTCCGTCGGGGAGAGATAAGTCGTGAGCGAGCGTGTTATCTGTCTGCCATTCGTCCAGTGTTGGCAGCCGTGAATCGGAACACGCTCTGTCAACGCGATCGAAGCTCCAGCGATAGCAATAGCGGGAGTCCCAACAATGTCTCAAGGGTATTCTTCCAGGGCAGTCAACAACGATACAACCAAACGAGAGTAACAACAGGTCGTGCGTGTCATGACCGCGAACGGGAAAGATGTATCGTCCCCGTGTCTTTGCAGCAGTTCCAAGATTCCAAGCATTTCCCGTGGCGTCTCTCCTCAAGGAGGCGCAATCCAACGGCTTGCGTACGTTCAGGGGACGCATGAAACGCGCTAAGGATGATTTCGCGGGGGAGAGATCTTGATTTGAAGTCGTCTTCATCTTGGGACTTGAATACTTGATACACGCTCCATCATCGAACGATCGCTGACTGTTACACGGTGGCTCTGTCAATGCTTCTTGTACCTGGATGCGTTGTCTGGCATGGCATGACGTTCTCTTCATCATCATCGATATATTTAACAGAAGCCGCAGCTCCCGGGCATGGACTGCCTTGGTGGACTTGCATGAGCATCGTCAGCAGCCATGTCGAGTGAACACGTACAAGGAATCGCAGATCCTTCGAATGATCGTTCATCTTGATCGGAACTTTGGATAGCTCCTTGAACAGGCATTGGCTTACGCATTCGAGGGAGGCGTTGTGAGGTCAGATTGGCAGAACCGAGAGAGTAATTCCTCAGGCTCTCCGGTCGCAACCTGGAAAGATCCACAATTCCGCCAAAGACTTTTCCTTCTTGCGGTTGAGGATCTCGCTGCCCCTTCGTGAGCGGGTCCGTCGACTTGGACGGTCCGCGACGTTGAAGGATTCACTCAAAAGGTATGGGCGCTTCTAGGCTGCCACGTTTCTCACTGTGCATCTTCTTGTCCCGAATGACTTTCTTCATTCCAACATTCTTTTCAAGTCCACGAAATGTCGTTCGATGGAACCGATCTCCTACGACGGACCAAACTGTCAAATACCGCGGTCATAACAGCTTTCACCGCGGGACAAAACTACATGGCAGCAGGTCTCGACAATGGCACCGTGTCCATCCTCAGTCCCAGCGGAGAACCGATCCGAACTCTGCCAGCGCCAGACGGAGCTCAGAGGTCCGCATGTCTGGCGATGAGGGAGCATTGCCTTGTCGTTGGCCTTCCCTCTGGCGTGATTGAGTCCTGGGATCTCAACAACGGGCAGGTATCCTCTACGTCTTGCAAGCAATGGGCTGACAGCTTTCCAGTCGACTCGAGGCATCCTTCAAAGCCCACGAAGAATCAGTAACAAGTATACTCATCCACAACGCAGAAACGCTTATCTCCTGCTCCCGCGACACCACCATCAAGATCTGGCTCACGACGCCATCACCTTGGGTCTGCCAACATACCCTCGACAATCACACCGACGTCGTCATCGCGATAGCCACGCACAACAACCTCCTCGCCTCCGCAAGCCACGATGGCACCTGCAAACTCTGGTCCATCACCACCGGCCAGCTAATCCACGACCTCACAACCCACGAAGGCACTGAACTTCAATCTCTCGCCTTTGACGGAGAAACCATCATCTCCGGCAATGTTCAAGGTGTCCTTCGTTGCTGGAACGCTTCAGACGATTCCTTCAAAGCGATTCGGCGGAGCCACACTTCGCTCGTCTCTCATATTTGTATCGAGGAAGATATGGTGGTGACTGCCGGCGCGGATGGGAAGGTGGTGGCTTGGTCGAAGGAGGCGATGGAGGTACTGTGGTCTGCGAAGGCGCATCCGTATGCTGTTGACGGAATGGAGGTCAGGGGTGGGCTTGTGGTTACGGGGGGAAGTTGTGATGTTGTCAAAGTGTGGCGGCTGAGCGATGGGGCTTTGGTGAAGGAGATGGGAGAGAAATCGGATGCTGTTTGGAAAGTCGGCTTCACGCCGGGCGAGAGCGGAAACGTCCTTCATGCATACTGGAATAAAGGAGCTGTCGTCGATATACTGCGTAAAGTGTCTGACCATAATCGCCATGGCACAGTCCGCTGACCATCTCCCAGGACTGAACACCGGGCCAACAACATCATGAAAGCAAGAACGAAACAAAAGTGAACCACAATCTCCCACCCTACATGTGCAGCGCAAAAGTCACCAACCCAACCACAACCCCGACCGCAGGAACAACCCACCCAACACGCCTCTCCGAGCGACTGCCACCCGTATAGCTCGCCGGCTGCGTACTCTGCATCGGCTGCACATAGCTCGTCGACGAAGACTGGTGCGGCACCACCCCCGTCGCCGGAACAGCGGGAGCGGGAGCATCATTCGACGACGTCTGATACGGCGGCGGAGCAGGCGCCGAGGTCGGGTTGGCCGGCACAGCGGGCACCATGGGATTCTGCGGCGCCTCGTAAGTCATCGAGTACGTCGGCGCGGAACCCCACTCGGGCACCATGGTCATCATCGCCGCGGGGGGAGCGAAATCCGTACAGCTGGGCTGCGAGTCGCCGTGGTAGTCATCCCAGTTGACAGCCGCGCCTTGCGTCGCGGCACAGCGGGTGGAGACCTCGCTGGAAGGGCAAGCGATCATGGTGTTGGCGTACGTCGGGCCGACGGTCTTGTATGTCTCGCCGTCGGTATACCCCGCCCAGAGGGTGGAGTAGGAGAAGTAGCAGGACTTGGGGTTGAGGACGGTGTTCATGGTGGTGCACAGGCCGTCGGCGCCGATGCCGTCTTGGCCGGGGACGATGGTGGCGGGGAAGTAGATGACCTTCGCGGGACCGCCTTGGATCGTGCAGGGTGGGGCCTCGACGCTGGCGCTGATGGTCAGTCCACCTGCTGCCCCGCCGTTGGCGCCGTTGTCGCCGTGTGCTTGGTTGGGGGGAGCTTTCCAGGTATTTCCAGCGTGAGAGTCGGCGCCAGCGTTGTCGCCATGGCTCGCCTGACCGCCAGCGCTGCCTAAGTTGCCCGAGTTGGCGCCAAAGGACGCCTGAGCGTGAGCGTCGCCCGAGTTGCCGCCGCCACCGAGCACGCCGTTCACAGTGTTACCGACATCACCAGCGGCCCCTGCTACATTGTTAGTTCCTGGGGCGTTGACGTGATGATCGCCGCTGTTGAACATACCCTGCAGTCCAGAGAGGAGGTTGTTCGCAGTGTCAGCTCCCGATTGAAGCATGCCATTCGTGTTGGCGGAGACATCAGCCCCCATGTTATTCGCATGGCCGGAGAGACCCGCTCCCAGGCCGCCTCCACCACCGCCGACGCTACCGCCGAGACCACCGAGAATATCGAGAGACATGATGCAAGGAGGTGTGTTGCGGGTATGAAGGTTATGAAAGGGAAGTGGTTATCGATCTTGTGGAGAGGAGGAGTTGAAATGAGTGACGGAAGTTGGCAAATGAATGTGTTGATATCTGGGAAGAAAGAGGAAAAAGGACAAAACCTTCTTCACTGTGTTGGACAGCTTCAGACTTTATCGCTTTCCAGCTTCGCCCATTCAGGAGGTGATTGTAGCGTTTGAAAAGTCCCGCAGAATGGTGTGTGATGGGCCTTCGTCATTCCTGATGCGCGAGTCGTTGGACATCTGGGGCCGATTTTGGGTCTTGTTCTGGAACCTCGCACTCGAGCGGAGAGCTCGCGAAACGTAGGAGTTGGGCAAAGATTGCTGTGTTTCCAGGAGGTGAATGTGAAACGTGCTGGTGAGATGCGTGAAGACTCTCTTCAGTCGCCTGCGTCTGCGAGATCGTTGTACACATCCTCTCTGGCAGCTCGTTGCGGTATCCTGCTCATCAAAGAACGACTGCTCACACCCATTCTATCAGACTGCGGTAGCTCCATTGCGATCACCATCGCGCCGTGTCCCGAGATTGAAGGGGTGCCGAAGTGCGCTAGAACTAAAACCACCTTTGCCAAGTCCGCCGTGACTCGTGCAGAAGCATCCCAAACACCAGATCTGGGAAAGCTCGCCAGGAATTCCTATATATACCGCAGACTCCGTGGTGAAGGTCTGGTCTTCGAGTCTCACAGAAGTGTATCGCAATGAACAGTGGTAACCCTGTTGGATACCTTCTTGGCCGGACAGATACAGAGGCTGTGAGAGACTGATGAGAGATCAGCTTTTGGCCAGGTGCGGATGTCTAGATTGCGCTCTGGAAGTTATGGATGCATTAGGTCGCTGGACCACCTCAGCTCCAAGAACACTTTACTGGTGTGGTTCAGAAGGAAGTCTGAAAAACTGACCAGCCTGTCGTCAGCGGTCCATTGAGTTGATCTGCCGCAATCGAGGCTCCGGCCGGTCGACCGGTACCTTCTTCGATGCACTTGTGAGTTTCATTCACAGGGATGTAGAGGCGAGGAAGTCGATCATAGTTGCAGGGTTCATTCAGTCATCAGCGGCATCGCAGCTCTGTCATCAACATACCCGGGATCCATGGTCCACATCTTTAAACTCACCTCCCTACGCTCTTCTCGTCGCCCATCTCTTCTCGCAATATCCTGACCTGTTTCTTGATCTCCCGCCAAAGAATCAACTTCTCAAGATCGGGGTCCTCCTCGTCCAATTGTCTTACGGACCAGACATAGTCGTACAACCCCTTGAACGGTCTTGTTGCCCCACGATCACAGTGGGAACCATTGGTCGGCCGATCATGAGTCTCGAGACACTCCAGGCAGACAACATCCTTGCCGCCTCTTGCGATGGCAAGCAGACTGGCTACCATGGCTTCCTGCAAATATGCAAAGGAGAAGTCTTGAGTAATCTTGGCGACGGCAGGGCAAAGTTTGTCAGGAAAGTCGAGATCCTTGTTGTCCTTGAGTTTGGCCTGCCAGTACTTCATGTAGGCTTCACGTTCCTTTTCGTTGGGGTTCGGGAATAAATACTTGCGATCGAATCGAGACGGTCGTTTCGCAAGGCCTGGGTCCAGGCGGTCGAGGTGGTTCGTGGAGCCGATCTAGACTTCGCTCAGCATCTTCCGTGTACCATTGGATCCATCTTGACCCACCATGAGGATACCATCGTTACTTCTGATCCCATCGACCTCGTTCAGGAAGTATCTACATATCATCTGTCAGCGGTCTGTGCATGATAAATGTAGCCTGTCAGCACTTACGATCGGACATTATCAGTGATGATGCTATCCAGATCCTCGAACACCAGCAGACATGGAGCAGTTCGTCTCGCGAGTGAGAAGATCAATTGGATTGCGTACTCGGGACCACCATACGAGACCAGATTTCGAACGTAAAGCGTAGGAATCGGGTCTTCGCGGTCATACAAGCTGTGCATGATCGCTTTGACACTGATGGTTTTGCCGTTTCCTGGAGGACCGTAGTATATCTGACGTTCGTGAGCATTCTGTGTCAGAGGGGTCGGACGTGCTACTCACAATCCCTCTCTTCCACGGAACTTTCAGCCGTTCGTACGTATCTCGACTGTCGAAGAAGCTGTCCACGTCGTTGCGAATGCTGTCCTTCATGGCCGGGTCGAGGCTTTTGTTGCGCGTTAGCCAGTGTACACCGTCCTACCAGAGTCAAAGCACTCACATCACATCGTCCCAACTAGCCTTGTGCACACTCTTCCACAGCTCCGAGCTCTTCTGCCAATAGCCACCATCAAACACCCAGACTTCATCGTGCAGCTGAGCGCTCCACTGGCCGGCTTCCATCAAGAGCCTGTTCGTGGCGTCCACGGACGACGACAAGACATACTGGTTCACGACCTGAGGGTATGCACTGCTTCCATCTCTCCCATCAAAGAGGTACAAGACGAACTCTCTGCTCTTCCAATCGATGAGGTACTTTCCAAACATGACGCGATCTCCGAGACCCCCACTGCCGTTCAACCTCGACGCTGGCGGGATATAGCTTCGCCATGACAGCCTCTCCTTTGCATTGTCGATGGGTGCCACTCCTGCATTTCCAGCACTTGCATAGCCAAGGATGTTGCAGCTTCCCTGAGGAACGACCGTGAGGTGGAGTTCTGGGTACTCTTTACGGAGTGATTCAACAATCACAGCGTCTGTGTTGATGCGATTTGCGGAGGAGTGCTCAAAGTAGCGGCGAGCTGTCTCGTTGCGATCGTTCGGCCGTGTTCGAGTGGGCGTGCCCATGATGGGGCTTGGCTGCGGCGAAGTGGCATTGGCGTGGCCTACCGGAGGCAGACCCGTGATTGATCTGGTCATCTTGAGAGAAGATGTGGTTACGGCTGTTGTTGTAAAGAAGTCGATGTTCATGGAGCATTCCACCTTCAGAGCTCCAAGCTCGAGCTCCCCAGCTGCCGCCTGGACGACAAGCTTCGTCTCATCCTGCAGGTTCAACTCCAAGACATCGATCCTCACATTGACATGGAAACATACTGCCGATTCCTTCCATCGACGTCCGCCTCTGCCAGGGATCAGAGCATGTGGTGCAAGCGCAAGCACGAAGCATTGCGATGATCAGCTAGACTCGGATCGGATCCGAGATTTCGATGCTGTCCCGTCCTTCTTCGGCCTCCCCTTCTCTGGCACATTGAAGAACAAACCACACGCGAACCCGCCGTACATCGCTCGTCGGTCCAAGTCGAGTCAATTCGACGTCCGTCATGTGGTCTGCCATGTCATGCAGTCTCCATGCCATGCGGCCTTCCACGTTAGCTGACTGTACATTCGAGCGAAGCGACGTCCTACAGAAGAAGCACTACATCAATCTCCCGATCACGTATCGTCAAGGTAGCCCATGGTCGGCGACTGCATCTATTGCCAAGGTATTATTCTGTAGATGATGCGAGCCTTCATCACCTCCCGCTGGGCGAAGCCTAGCAAGAAGCGTTGAGAGAATACAAAAAACTTGGATGCCCTCAAGTTACGCTGACTCGACAGGTGAAATATCAATATCTTGCCGCATCTGAAACATACCGGGCATGCCAGCTCTGTGTCGTACATTCAACATCCCGCTATGAGCAGTCGCGAGGTCATTGCTCTGGCGGCAGTATATGAGGCGGATCAGACGCAAAGTAAGACAGAGATCATTCTTTCCAACATTCAAGCATCAGCCAGTACACCGCAATAATGGTCGCCTTCAAAGTCCTCACTCTCGTCGGACTCGCTGCAACTGCCGTGGCCCAAGTCTCATTTGGCGCTCCGGAGAACTCGGCTCAGGTTCTGTCTCTCCTCCAGGACGCCAACCAGTACACCATCTCATCCGGCCAGGGCGCAGCAAGATACAGAGCCGGCGACGCATCCTCCTACCAGGACCTCTCAGACGAGAACGCCAAACTCCTTCAATCGTGGCAAGCGATCAGCACTGCCGCAAAGAGCAGCTCTGGTTTTTACAGCGAACAAGGTGCCCAGCAGATCATCGACTTTGTCAACCAGCAGCTATACCCGAACACGAAGCAGGCCGATCAGATCTATGTCAAGCAGCGACCTGAGTTCCTGAAGGGTCCCCGTCCTTTCATCGATTACATCAATCCTGGTTTGATCCAGCTGAAGGTCGCCGTGGCCGATGCTGCGGCTGCTGTTGCACAGAGGGCGCGAGCCATCCAGCTGACCCCGATCACCCTGGCGTTCTTGAACATTGCTCAGGACTATTCCAACACGCAGGAGATCCAGATGTTCGGTCCTCAGACGCCAATCTACAGGGGTCAATGTGGATGTCCAGGCCAAGGAGCCAAAGGCTTTTTTGAAGGAGCTCTACCGCGCCCCTTCGGGCAAGGTCCACGAGGGTTTCGAGCATGATGTGGGCGGGGAGTGCATTGAGAAGATGGTCCAACTAGAGAGCGACGCCGACTGGCAGAAAGATAAAAGGACCGCAAGCAAGAGGAAGTGGAATTGCGAATGGAAGTTTTGCTTGTGAGCACACCATGAGAGTAGCTTCATAAGAACATAACCGGATAGGGGTTGACATTGACTTCATGTACATGCGAGATGTTTTGGCATTATCATCCCTTCTCTGTCTCTCTCTGTCTCTGTCACCCTCTCTCTCTCTCTCTTTCTCTCTATCTCTCTCTCTCCTCGTCGTTGACACCGTGCTCGCGTGTGGGAGAGCTAATCCATATGCGTAAACGCTAAGCCCGATACGTGAGTTGCGTGAGCAACAAAACTCACGCGCGCCCAGACGCTAAGCCTAATGCGTGGGCGTCTGTTACTAAAACTCACGCATCCATCTCACGCACCCATGTCCGCGTCTGCCACCTTCGTATCCGCTCCGAGATGGATCTCAAGGGATCCATACTAAACGAGTCGGTGAAGCGCTTGGGATGTCGTACGATCCTAACCTGGTAAAGGAGCATCTGGAAATGCTGGGGTAGCTCGAATTGGCAACCGCTCAGCTTCAGCGTCGTGAATCAAACAACAACTCGACCTCAAGCATTTCGGGACCTGCTCACTCACACCCTTCACGTCTTCAAACAAAAACATGGCTCATCAAGGAAAGACGGTGCTCGTAACCGGAGGCGCCAGCGGTCTGGGCAGAGCAACTGCGGAACACTTCCTCTCCGTCGGATCGAACGTAGTCATCTGCGACATCAGCAAAACAGCACTGGCCGACTACAACGAGAAGGTTGCCTCTATCAACCCAGAACGAACACTCGCTGTCGAGACCGACGTCACGTCAGAGTCTGCCCTGGACGACCTCTTCGAGCAGATTGAGAAGAAGTTTGGCCACCTGGACTATGCCATCAACTCCGCGGGAGTTATGGACCATTTCGACCCGGTCGCCGAAGTCTCACGAGCAGAATTCGACCGCGTGATAGCTGTCAACTTGACCGCACCTACCTTCATCACCCAGCGCGCGGTTGCTTCGATGCTGAAAGCGGGTGCGAAGGGCTCTATTGTCAATATCGCTTCGCTTGCTGCTTTCAGAGGATGGGCTGGTGGTTAGTGAACACCGTGACATGTCTTTGCTGGTACTCCTGCTCACCAAGTCTGGGTAGGCGCCGCATACACTATCAGCAAGCACGGCTTGATCGGTTTGACCAAGAGCACGACCGCTTTCTATAGAACGAAAGGGATCCGCTGCAACGCTATCGCTGCCGGAGCTATGGCGACCAATATCGCCGCCCATTTGCACGTCACTCCACCCAATGCCGAGGGCCTGGATCTCAACATGAAGGCCTGTAAGTTGACGAGGCACTGAGGTACTATGAAAGGTGTCCGCTGACGACTGCCTAGTCGGCCGCTGGGAGGGTGCTTGGACAGACACCGCCAAGCTCGCCAAATTGATAGCGACGTTATGCGACGAAGACAACGAGATGGTGAATGGAGGTGAGTCGTATAGTACGAGACGAATGTATCGATCGAGACTGACATTGTCCAGCGGTCATCAACTCCGAATTTGGAATCACAGCTTAGTGAATGGCCATGCTACCCTCTCGCTGTGTCTCGTGAAGATGGCAGCGGAAGAGGTAGAAGTTGTGCTCCTTGGAGGCAACATATATAATTTCTACGAATCACACATGCCATTTGCAAGCTTCGGGAACCGACTCAACCTGACCTCTACAGTCTCAGCACGCAGAGTCATCGCATTATGAGGGTACACTCGGACCCGCATACTCATCGAGTTCGACTCAAACAAGGCAAAGTCCTGAACAGGCCCATTAACAAATCGACCTGCTGGCACGTCGCCAAGCCTGGGAAGCTGCTTGGGTGCCTGCCTGTGTGACCACACAGTGGAGTGGACAGCCCTTTGTGGAACTTCACACAAAGAGGTCTGTCGTCGAGCATCCTTGCGGCCCCTTGCTTTCTATACGACCTTCGACTCTTGAAAACACTCTGTCAGTTGAAACCAACATGGGCGCCCGAGGTCAGCTTCTGGCGATTGCCAGAGTCGGCAGCCGCTATCGAATGATCGGTGGAGTGCACACCCAAAATCACTACGGCTACATTGCGGTCAGACAGGCTGCCGAGACGATGCGTATTATTCGCAGCAGTGCTGGATCTGTTTGGCCAGAACTGCACAAGGCAAAATCATTCGACTGAGATGCCGCCGAGTCCGATCAAAATGCAGGAGAAAAGCGCGTTTGAATGTCACTTGCAACTGACATTCGTCTAGTACAATCAGCAAAGCCGGCTGTTCCCAATCGCTACCACTGCCCTTATCGTTGGTGCAGGATAACATGTAGAACATCGATATGTGTGTCACATTCCCGGACTATCTCCTTTCTCCACGCTGGGCGACTTGGACAACAACGAAGGCGTCCAGATCTTCGACAACACCGAGCCAGAAGCACCCTGATATGGGTTTTGTCTATCTCCAAGACAAGGAGAGATACACCCGAGGAATGGCTGATAACGAGGAATTTGACGAATACGAAACGGCTTGCAAGACTTGAAGCTTGTTCCCAATGCTCGCGACTACATGGGCGGACATTGTCGGAGCGGAGTGACTCTTGCCGATGTCGAAGCCATGTCGCACGTCGTTGAATGCCTTCGGAATGTCGCTCATTGCAGCCTCCGCGATCGCAAGTGCTTTCCCGGACGAAGGACTTGGTGCGCAGCCTGTTCAGGATCCAGCGACCGTCAATACTTTCGGCGTTGGGACGCTTGACGACAGACCATTCACATCCGATGTTGCGCCCTTCCCGGACTCACCTTCCGACGCTGTTCCAACTCGTGACAATGCCGTTGCGGAAGTCGTCAAGCCCACTATTCCACCACGGGACCGTTCAATCGAGGATGCCGTTGAATCCGCGTTTGAAGAACATCCGTTTCAGCGGGAACGGCTCAGAGCTCTTGAGAAAGACTTTCCGAATTTTCTCGAGCCTACTTTGGAGCGACTTCATGAGGTTCCATCCTTGATAGATGCACCATCTGGCATGACGCTGCTTATGTATGCTTTGGGCAACCGCCGCGACTGGGAAATCTCAGCTGATTTTCCACCATCAAGACTCACCCAAGTCGTGGAAAATTGTGGAAACCGTTCCTACGACCCCTTACGGCAGTGATCGAGGTATCGTGCTGAGTCTGCCAGCCATGCCTGAGCTGTGAATGAGTACGGTTTGCGTGCTATCATGGCCTCATGCGGATACGGGCAGTTGCACTTTGCAGACACGGATTTCCTGTCAGTGCAGAGAATTGTGGAAGTGGCCTCTGAGTACGACCCGAAGATGCTCACCCATCCCGACATGTACGCGGCTTCCCTCGCGCTGGCCGACAGGTACGATGGCGAACCGCCTGTCGAAGTCCCAGCCATACCATTCGGTGGTGGCGGCGGCCTACCTCTTGTCCAAGTTCTCTACTTTTCTCGCTGCATCGAAGGTGCAAGAATCTCCTCGCCTCACAAGGCCCTTGCCATCTCCTTAGGGCTGCGATGGTCGAGCTGCATCAACCATCCGGACTTCGACAGCGGAAGTGGAAAGGAACCGTGAGGGTGATTTGGCCTGAGCAATGTCCCAATGCAGCTCCAGAATACGTTTATGCCAGCTGGACGCATGTCAAAGTTGCCAGAGATGGTGAGCTTCCTTGCAAGAGACAACATCCCATTTCAAGAGACAACATCCCATTTCAAGACACCCTTCGGGCTGGGTAATACTGTTCGCTGGCCGGCTACGACTCTAGCTCTGGCTGTAAGCACCAGTCATCAGACCTTCACAAATTTGTCACCCATACTGACCAACAGCAATGGGACGATCGTGTCCTACCTCTGCCTCCAGACCTCTACGCCGACTACAGCTCCATGAGCAAAAGCAGTACTTTCGGTCAACCTTGCGCGCAGCTCCCAGCGGTCGGCCAATGGAGTCTGTACATCTGCCAGGACCAGACCAGCCACGGAAGTGGTTCGGCTGCAAAGTCCTTTCTACGCTACACCTTTGTCAGCTTGGACGAGGACCGGAAGCTCATATCCTGCGACATCAAACAATTCCTGCACACCGTGGCACCTAACACGCCCACGTCCTGGCGACTGGCAGACGACTCCTTGCTGAGCTTGCAGAACTGTCACGGTCCTGGCGAGGCTGTCGCAGGTGATCGTGATCTGGCAGAGGTGGCTGAAGCAGTGTCCGCGGCGGAGAAGTACAATGAGCGAGTGCATGAATTCGATGCGATGATTCTGCGGGTCTTCAAGGGCGATGGGCGTCGTCGCGGCTCTTGAGAGGTCGATATGCTCTAGAACAAGCCACAGACATTCGCCGAGGCTATCAATTGCGAGCTCCTGTGAATGATCTGGCAAGCCTGGCCGATATAGTCCAAGAAAGCGTATGGTCGAGGTCGATGTCTCTCCAAGAGTAGACTCCGGAATGTTACAACAACACCCTTGTCCCCGGGCCCAGGATTGTTCGGAAGTCGGCCCTCGATCCTTCCAGACTGTGGAGATGCTGACAGTTCTTCGCACATGACTTGCAAAAATGCGGAGGAAGTGCGGGACATGCTTTTACTCCGGAATGTCTACTCACGACCGCGGCACCGCATGCTTTCTACGGAGCTTCCAATCACACCGTCCGAATCAATCAACATTTAATATTCATGACAAAAGGATGCTTCCGGCCGAGCCGAATCGCGACACCGCGAACATATGACACGGCAGGCTTGAAGCCAATCTAAAACACTCTTCGACGACCTCACGCGACATGTGAGATTCTGCACGCCACTGTATCCAAGCCCTGGGGAGCCATGTCTCGCTGTTGATCTCCTTGTTATGAATAATCTCTGCGATCAGTCAACAAACCACCGATCAGGACGTCCGTGGTTCCTTTGGTCCGCCAATCCAATGACGGGCATCGGATATAGCTCACACGATCGTTGGACCGCTTAACCGGTCGTTAATGGTCGTGCAGAGCGCCGGACGCCATCTCAGTGCTTACTTTCTCTGGCTGCAGGCTAAAACGCTTGGTCTTGACGTAGTTTTCGAAGAGCCGCACTTTGGAATCACTCCTCCAGGTACCTCAATCAGGTACCTCGTCTCTCATCATTGGCATCATCATCATGGTTCCCACAGCTCCCGGTCAGCATGGCGAGAGACGCACAGGTCTATCCAACCATGAACGACCACCCTCGCTGGCAGAGCTGCAAGCGAGAGAGATACAGCCATCAGAGGCGTTTTGTTGTCCGACCTGTTCCCGGCACACCCCATCTCGGCTCGACGTCTGCGTGGCCAAAGTCAAAGTCGTTGTCCCCAGTACCAGCTTCCCATGGCGATCCAGACGAGGCGCACATGCCTCTTTCAACACCGGCCGAGCATTCTCTGCAACCTCATTTGCCGATTCCACGGCTGTGCCGCCCACTATTGGTCCGACCCCATTTATACTCACCTCCACACTTTCCCTTAGTCTTGGAGTTGGACCCACTTCCGGATGGGGAACTGAGATGCTTAGCCTGGAACTATGATGATGGGGTGTCTCCCGTCCTGAGAAGCTCGGATGTGCGAGCTCGGTCTGACCCAAGCGCGTTCCTATATAGATTCTGCCCTCCTCCCGGCCCTCGGTCGACCCGTTTCGTTCGATCCGTCCATCCCATCATCGTCAACCGACTTTCTCTCTTCATCATGTCGACCATTCCACAGCAATACGGCGAGCATGGCGCGGGCAATGGCACCAATTCCCACGACCACGCCAACGCCAACGGAGCCTCAATGCGCAAGCCTTACGACTACGGCGGCAACCCGCTCGCCCACGTCAACACCGGCGACTCGGTTCGCCTCGCTGCCTTTGGTGGTGAGCTGCAGCCAGGTCTCTACCGCTCCACCGAAAAGCGAAAGTTCGCCAACCCAGCTCCTCTCGGTCTCTGCGGTTTCGCCTTGACGACTTTCCTTCTTTCTGCCATCAACTTGGGAACCCGCGGTCTCACCGAGCCTAACCTCGTCATTGGACCTGCTTTCGCCTACGGTGGTCTTGTCCAGCTCCTCGCCGGCATGTGGTATGTACACCAATACACCAGGAATCTCATTGTCCGACCACCGAGGCTAATAGACTTCTTCCCAGGGAAATGGCCGTTGGCAACACTTTCGGTGCCACCGCTCTCTCCTCCTACGGTGGTTTCTGGATCGGTACTGCCATCATTCTCACCCCGGGCGGTTTCGCCATCATCGAGACCCTCGAGGCCGACGCGCCAAACCCATTCTTGAACTCTTTCGGACTGTACCTCATGGGATGGTTCATCTTCACCTTCCTGTTGCTGATGCTCACCGTTCGATCCACCGTGGCCTTTTTCCTTCTGTTCCTCAGTCTCGACTTGGCTTTCCTCATGCTCGGAATTGCCTACCTCGACTTCACCGCCGAGGGTGCACCAAACCCGACCATCCTCAAGGCAGGTGGTGGTTTCGGCATGATCGCCGCGTTCATGGCTTGGTAAGCTTCCATCCATTCTTTGTGCTCTCCATGTTTGTGTGCTAACAAACATCAGGTACAACGCCTTCGCCGGTATGGCCGACTCCAGCAACTCCTTCTTCCTCGTTCCCGTCGCCCACTTCCCCTGGTCCGAGAAGGGCCGTGAAAGGCGCGGCAAGGTTGACAACAGCGATGAGCGCGAGAAGCAGAACGTTTAGATGCCTCGTCTCGTTGGATGTTGAGGAGAATGTGCCGAGAGAAAGAATTGATACCCGCGAGCTCGCCGACAGAACTGGCGTCTGACACAGCTGGTATACTGTGAATGCTTGGATAATGACACAAGATTGGTGTATAATATTACGAGAATACTCAAAGTCGACATTGTCTATCCCATCACCCTATTGTCGTCGCACGCCATCATCCCCCTTCTATGATCCTTACCGCAACGCAACCGCATCCCAAGCTTGACTGAGGCAAATGACCACCAACAACCGTCGGCACATCGAGATGATCCATCTAATCCTGAAGCAGCAAGGAACGCCAGCCCACCGTTCACAAAGGGATGAACAGACGACAAACAGCCCTCATGCCACTTCCATCGCACCGCATCTTCACACACACACACACAGCCCACCATCCGTCGCACCCCCCCAGCCCACAGCATCCCACCCCCAAGCCAAAAAAAAAACCACGGCACACGCACAACCTCACACACACGCACACGAACGCCACGATACGACAACGATAAAGCTACCATGCCACAGGGAAAAAAGTGCGACGACTTCCGCCCCGGTGACCAGCTCGCCGGCACTTTGCCCGGAGATCTTGATGATCCGGCGATTCTGGTGCGATAGGACGGGTGTGACTGCGCTGCGGGTGACTGAGACCGCCGGGGACGAGAAGTGCATTGTCTCGATGGGGGCTGCAGATGATGCCATTGGTACAACGTCAGGGTGCATTGTCTGAAGTCGAGTCCGAGGACGAGTCTGCAACCTCGGCCTCCTTCAGAGGTGCGGTATGCTCGACGTTGCATCGGATCCCTCTCAAGGTCTCACGCTTGTCACCGCTCAGCTCGAACCCATCCTTGCTGCTGGAGAAGAAGTGAAAAAAAGTGACACAAGCCCGTCGTCGGACAAGAGCACCTACCCGACAAACCTGCAGACATCCGCATCGAGCACCATCTCGATCCCGACCTCGTGAGCTTCGCACCTCCTCCATTCCCGGAACGGACCTCACGTCACACTCGCCTCCTCCCCCCTCCTCCCCCTCCTCCTCCATCCCTCCTCCCCCTCCACCCCCACCACTGCAACCCCGCCACCGGCCCCACCGCTCCCACCCCAACAACCGCACAACACAATCCCATACTCCCCACCACGCCCAATCTCCCCAGCACATCCGGAAACCAAACCGGCCCCACGAACCCCCAGGTCTGACGCACCACATTCACCACCACGCCCACGTCGCCCGCTCGCGGCTCCCCGTGACAGTCGACCGCATACGTCACCAGCACCGTCGTGAGGATCTGATTTCCCGCCGCGGCGACGGCGATGCCGACCAGAGGCGTGATGTCGTAGGCTGTAGAGGGGGTGTGGGCGAATTGGATTCCGAAGACGAGGAGGCCGGTGAGCACGAGGATGAACGCCGGGTATGCCAGCGTGAGCCGCTCTTCCGGGCGTGATGCCACCCTGTTCTCCTTCTCCTCCTTGCTCTCGGCGGTGGTGGTGGTGCTCCGGAAAGGTCGTCGATTCATCCACCAATCACTCACCCTGCCCCCAAGTTGCTCGCCGACAATCGACCCGATGATTATTCCTAAGAATTGTAGGCCGATTTGCTGTTCGTTGAAGTGGAATTTCGGAAGGAAGAGTTGCGGGATCTCGACGGTGAGGAGGACGGAGGTGAAGCCGAAGACGAGGGAGTGGGCGATTGTGGGGATGAGGAGGGTTGGGTGGGAGATGAGGGTTAGGGGTTTGAAGAAGGAGGAGAGCGTGAGGGGGTCGGGGTCGATGAGGCGGAGGGAGAAGTACTGGCGGCGGAAGGGAGTGGTTTTGGAGGGGGTTGCGGAGGGGATGTAGCGGGTCTGACGAAGGAGAGTCAGTTTTTGGGTCGAGGGAGGAGGGGAAGGGGGGAAGTTACCTCTGGTCCGAGGAAGAGGTAGGCGATGAATTGGACGGCATTGACGATTGCTAGGGTCCAGTAGACCCAGCGATAGTTCCCGGTGTGAAAGGCTACGAAGCCCATTATGAAAGGGCCCATGGGTGGCTGCGCACGAAGAAAAAAAAGCAGTCAGTAATAAATCATATCCTCGGTGAAGCAGGGATAGCGTACGCCCAACGTGACCAACAACGTCCACACCCCCATGAACCTCGCCCGCTCCTTTTTGAAAAACGTCTCCGCCACCACTCCACTCCCATACGCCAGTGCCGGACACAGAAAGAAGCTCACCAGCGCCCGACAAACTGCCATGGAAGCATACGTCCGACTCAAGGCACATCCCACATTGAAGCACAACGAGCCGATCATGCTGATGAGCCAGATCGGTCGGCGGCCATAGCGTTGAGAGAGGGGTTTCCAGAATAACGGCGCCCAGCCGAGGACGAGGATTTGCAGCGAGGTGAGGTAGCTGGCGTGATGGATGCAGGTGGAGAAGTCGAGGGCGATGGAGGAGTAGACGGGGATTATGGCGGCGGCGGTGAAGGTTGTCATCATGGCCTGGGAGGAGGGGCTAGAGCTGGGGATGGGCGAGAGACGGGAGGTAGGTTCACGTGGAAGCCGACGACGATGAGGTTGGCGTTCTTTTTCCATGCTGGCCAATTGTAGGGATCGGCTGGGTCGGCGGAGGGGAGAGGTTCGAGGTCGAGGGTACCGTGGCGTTGGAGGAGGTAGTCGCGGTGTTCTTCGGACAGGTGTGCGGTTGAAGACATCTCGGTCTGAGCCTCATCACCCTCGTGGTTGGTGGACGTCTTGATGCCGTGCGAAACTTGGTCACTGTCCATCGTGTGGTCCTGGTCGTTTTGGTGAATGTCTTGCAGGTTCGCCATCTTCGACGATGACGCCGTCAGATATTGAGAAAAGTTGGATGAAGATGATTCTCGCAGTCGCGAATGTGCCATCAAGTACTCGGGTTGGAGATTTTCGAATGTTCATCTCGCATTGGGAGGAAGACCTCGGCGTTGAGAAGAAGGTGGAACCCAAAGATTGATGCGACGCATCGAGACAATCCATGTCTGTCCTGCAGCTCTTCGCAAAGATACGACAGGATGAAGAGAGAGATTTCGCTTTTTGATACTTGCCTGTCGAGTGACTGGAAGAGCACGATCAACACATACTTCTCAATTGACGGCGTTTCAAACCGCCGTCGGCTCGTCTCTTCGATATAATGTCTTTCTGTCCATGCTCGAGGCATGACATCTCAAAGAGCCATCAGCTGACGATCCAGCCAGGTGAAGTCTCCTCACGGTGATAAGGTGGACCGTCTCAACCACTCGCGTATCTGGTGGAGACAACAAGAAGCACCGTGTGGCCGGCCAGCAAGCGGCTTGGCCGGACAATATTGGTGTGTTCGACAAGGATGATTTCGCCGCCTGCATGAAACGTGCTCTCAGCCGCACGAGAATAGCTTTGTCAAGTCTTCTTGTTCGACGGAGCTCCGGGCGGATAAGCTCCCAGTGAGCACAACTGTGGACGTGGATCCGCAGCACAACCCTCTTCTACTGCATTGTACGAGCCGAGGATCCCCGAAGGTCGCTGGCACGTACAAGATCCATCGCCTGTGATCATAAGTGGTATATGGAAGTACGATGGTGTACAGCGCAACTTCGTTCTCGAGGCAAGTTCGGCAGGCCAAGACTTGTGTCTCATGCAACAGAAAAGCGTGGCTAGGTAAAATTGTGGTAGTAGTGGCAGGAGACCTGAATGAAAGCAGCGGGAAAAAGGCACCATGAGCACCGCTCTTGAGAATAGCGACCTACCGTGACATTTTTGAGTCTATGAGGCACTGGCCCTACAAGTGAGGTCAAGAATGACCGCATGCCAGGCTCCTGGTAGTTCATGAAGGTCGCCCATGACCGAGGAGGCGGAATTTGTGCTTCACGGCGCGCCGGGTGCCCGATGTCGTGTAGCGACTTTGCGATCTGTGCCATGTATTCCACGCCAGGTGTCGGGCCACATCATGAAGAGCCAAAGGTTGCGCCGGCAAAGCTGCCAAATTCTGATCCACCTCGAATGTTCGTTTCAGTCGGCGAGGAAACGACAGAGATCGATAGGTTGCATCGGTGGTTGAATCCGTGTTCGCGCTGCACTGAGTCTTGCGGTCGCATGTAGATGCAAGGTGCGAGCTGTGCGATTGAGCCGTGAGACTGCAATCGCGAGGTGTATCGCCCGGCCTACGACATCGCGGTGTTGCCACTGCCGTGAGAACATCAGCCCGCAGAGTGCTTCGTGGGCCTCAAGGTCCGCTGCGACTTGTTCCTCAATCCCGCCTCGCTCTCACTCTCACTCTCTGCTCTTGACTCTCGTATTGCTGTTCTTCGCCCTCCGTGCTGACTGAGGCGCGCCTGAGCTGAAAGTCATCGTCCGCGGAACGGCCGTGGAGGGCACGCGAGAGATCGTGAGGGTTGCGGGGCGGGTTGGGCGTGGTTGGGCTCCATGTGGAATAACTAATCCATGAGGATGCTGCTCTTCGTCCCGGCTGGCGATCGCAGGCGTCGAAGTATGAAGTATATATGAGATCATGTCACCATCAGCTCAGCATCCACTTCAATTTCGCTTCCTCGACACTGAACTTCCAGGCAATCCTGGAGGCGAACAGTCGCGGCCCGATGTATCGACGGCGTGGTGTGATGATGATGTCTGGAGCAGACCTTGAGAGGGTGACGCCGGTCGGCTTGTCAAAGAGTAGAAGTGAATGCCGAGAGTCGAGAGTCGAGACCAATAACGACACGACAGCACCTGCAGCCTTGGAATATCGATGCAAGGTACTCACACTTCCTGCATCACTTACCTCATGCAGCCAAACATCCATCCAAACCATCAGCGGCGCCTGTCTGATCACGCCTCCATCCTCGTTGACAGCGGCACCCAAGAACGCCCGACCGGGATCCAGGGACAAAAGATGAGGCTTGGGTCGAACTCCGCCGCCGCCTCCCACTTCGCTTGCCCAACGCCAGCATCTTCCCACGCCCGACCACACCAACCAGAACGATGCCTTTTCTCCCCTTCTCCACGTCACGTCACCTGCCCGTCCAGACATGTCCCCATCCATGCTGAACCTTGCATCTCGCCCGACGCCTATCCAGCATCGTGGTTCGCAGGCTGCGAACGTCTCATCCATGCCCGAGGTTCAAACATCCGCCCTCCCTGGGTAGGCAGCCGTCGGGATCGCCTCTCCCTGTTTCGCCCTACGACAAACGGACAAACGGTGCTGATGACTGAGAGGAGCCGGCGAACGGACCTCTGCTTCTTGTTTCATGCCTCGTGCGTACCTTAGAGAGGGTCGCTACGCTGCCTGCTCGGCGGCCTTGCTAAGCCTCCTGGGTTTTCAGGCTTCTATCCTAGAGGCCGCCCTGTCTTGGGGCCAATGACGAATAACGATCATGGAGGCCGCCGTTTGGGTGAGTGGTTGTTCCGTTCATTATATATACAAGTGTTGGTGTTCGTTTTCCTACTTTTGTTTCACTACTCCCTCTTCCAACGCTTCTTGCAAACGACTCGAACATCTCCGCTCTCAAACAAACTACTGGCATTGAAACCGTCCGCCGATCGTTCGAACGACCACCTCGAACAAACCATCACTTCAAACACTTCCAAGACTCCTGATTTGCCGGATCTTGTTCGTTTGGACTACGAACATCACCTTGCCGTCCCTCCATCAAGATCTACCATTCATCAGGGCGTACCATCATCAAGATCTACCATTCATCAGGACGAATCATCATCAGCATACATCGAACATCCCAACACCAAGACTTATCAAACATCGAGGCACACCAACGTCAAACGTCATCGAGGAAGCACTCCAATCTTCGGACATAGAAACATCACCCAGCTCTACCACTGCTCGAATCCGCCACCCAACCAACCACCACACCACCCCTCATCCAACCATGTCCCTCACATTCGCCAAACCCCGCAAACCCGCCGTCTACTACCCCTCAGACCGTCAAAGTACATCATCCCCACTCTCTGTCTCTCTCTCACCTCAATCCCTCCCAAACCTCAGACTAACCTCCCACCCCCACAGCCAAACTCGAACCCACCTCCTACACAACCCGAGGCAGCAGCCCCACCTCCCGGCCGATCAAAGTCGTGGTGCACAACGGTTCCGGCGCGATCGACAAGGACGAGCCGTCGACGAAGGATCTTACGAGGGGGAGTGTGAGGAAGTAGTGTGAGGAAGTAGAGGGAGGGATGGGAAATGGATTGGATTCTGGGCTGGAGGAGTTGGGGTGGAGTTGGTGGAAAGGGGAATGACGAGTCGTGGGAAGGGGGTTTGATTTTATGAGGGATGGGAAGTATGGCATTGATATGATACCCAAGAGGCCAAGATGTAAGGCAGGATAGGATAGGACTGGAGGAGATAGGCAAGGCAACTGGTTCCGCAACAGCGGCAGATATATACGGAAGAGAGGAAAAAGAGCCTCACCGGCTACGATCAGGAACCGAACGTGCGAGGCTGATGATGCGGAATGGGTACCTTACTCAAGTAAGATGTTTTTACCTCGAAAGGCTCCAACATACAGCACAAAGTTTTCCTCTGTCGATTCTCTCGTGTGAGTGAGTTGAGAGTGGAGTGATACGCAGAAGGAAAAGCAAATTCATCGTTGGTCGGGGTATCTTGCGCTTATGTATCGTATGCTGTCACTTTCAAAGACATCCCTCTCTCCAATCACCCCTCATTCTTATCCCACCGATGCGCCTCATCCCCCTCCCTCCAACTCTTCTCCGTATACCCCACTTGCTCCTTGACCCTCCTCATCAATCCCTCATCCCCCATATTCTTTCCCATATCATCGCTCAACTTGATCGCATCATTGCCGTTCGCCTCACTCAACTTGATCACAATATTGAGTGGCACGCTCTTCTCATCTCTACTCAGATGCCAGAAGTCGTTGGTGAAAAACGTGCCCACGCCGAAAGCAGGTGTCAAACCCACGGCTTCCGTGGCGTGTTTGTACTTGATGCAGCGGTCGATGTTGAGGCTGTCGGAGAAGACGACCGTTTTGGGAGAGGTGATGTTGTGACTGGAGTAGAATTGGCGGATCATGTGCACGTATTCGAGGGGATCGCCGGAGTCTTGACGTACGCCGGCAAAGACTTGTGCGTAGGTTGGTGCTGAGGAGGAGGAGGAGGAAGGTTTGGTGGAGTCGGATGAAGGAGCGGGTTTGGCGAATGCTTTGAGGAAGGAGGGTGTGCCGAAGGTGTCTGTGAGGGCGATTCCCAGCACGCCTGGACCGAACGTGCCGATCCAGTATTCCATTGCTTTCTCGTTGGCGTTGGCGTAGTCTTGTGTGATGGCTGCGATGCCCATGAACCATTCGTGGGCGACTGTGCCGGATGGTGTGAGGTTGTATTTCATGGCGAGGTGGACGTTGGATGTTCCGGTGAGTTTGCCTTTCCAGTTTTTGCCGTTCGTCTTCGCTTCCTCTTGTGCTTGGAGGATGCCCTCGATGACCATCTCGTGGGTTTTGTAGTCTCTTCTGCGTCGGCTACCGAACTCGCTGAAAACGCAGCCTGCTTCGAAGAGCTTCTCGGCCTTTTCTTTTGCTTTGGCGAGTTGACCATCGTGGTTCCAGTCTCTATCGACGAATTTGAAGTATGCTTCCGATGTGAGGGCGAGGAGTGGGATCTCGTAGAGGATGGTCTCGACCCAGATCCCGCTGATCGCCAAGCTGACATTGCCTGTCACTGAGTCGCTTGTGTCGTCGCTATCCGGTATGAACGAAGCGTTGACCTGCTCCGAAGGTCGCAGACGGAATGTTTGTAGATAGTCGAGGTACTCCGGTGTGAGGTATTTGCACGTCTTTCGCAGCCACTCAATCTCCTCCCTTGTCACCTCGACATTCTCCAACTTCCTGATCTGAGTATGCAACCAGTTGTAAGCTTGTCTCGTGAACTTCATCTGAGGCGTGCGGTTGGTGAACTTGTATCGGACGTGGGTGTCGGGGTAGTATTTGAGGACGGCGCATTGCATGGTAAGTTTGTAGAGGTCGGTGTCGAGGAGGGAGAAGATGCCTTCCGGCGTGCCTTTGGTGGAGTTGACCATGGTTTTATTGAGGATGTTGTGATGGGCGTTCGGGTGGTCTCCAAAGAAAATGGTGATGTAGCCTTCGATTGTTTGCTGTAGCTGTGTCCTGTAGGTGAGAGTTACAATGAGAGTGTTCCCGCAGCGTGGTCAAGTGGCCATCACGAGGACAAAGATATGAGCAAGCAATCCGCCCGTCGTTGGTATAATCTCCGTTCAATCTGAAGGTTGATTTTATGGCTCGACTCTCCCCGGTCCAGGCACATGGGAAAAAAGGCGTGCCGTCCATGCATTGCGGCTCTCGGATAAGGTTCCCTTAGCGCCGCGGATGTGAGATCACCGTGCAGGGATGGAGCTCCTCGAGATTCTTATCAAATTTGGAGCTTCAGAATCAATCATCAACTTTACTTTGATACAAACAACAACTTCTTCCTTCGCATCTTCACAACAACATCATCACACCCGCAGCATATCGCGCGCATCACTCGGCGGACATCCCACCGGACAGCTTCATCAAAGCTTCTCTACCAAGGTACGTCGTTTGTTGTTTTTCCGCATCTCATCATCTCGTGCGCGGCCCGGCAAGCAGCAGCAGCATCAGCAGCGGCAACAAGGACTCGAGGTATCATCAAACAGGAGGAAACGACAACTCGACAACGTGACATCCATGCAGTGACCATCGACGAAGTCGTTTCAGTCTCAGCCCATGAGGCTTCAAGCGACTTCCGTTCGAACATTCATCATCACCGCTCTCATCAGCAGCAGTGTTGAGGCGATCATCACAAGTATATTCGACAAACACATCTGCGATTGACAGCAGCTCGCCCGACCGACTTACCTGTCATGTGAACATCACTGACCTTCCAAGACATCCACACCACTGCGCCCAAGCAGCACCGACACTCATTCAACACCCACATCAACTATACACATCAACTATACACATCAACAACCTACATCACATCACCAGCCGCAATCATGTTCGCTGCGTAAGTATATCCACTTTTTTCCTCCTCTCGACTGCACTCACACGCCGTAGATACCGCGCCTTCGCCATCCGCCGCCCATTGGTGGCTGCCGGTGCCTCTACCGCCGTCCTCTTCGCCACTGGAGATGCCATGGCCCAGCACGCCGTCGAGGGCAACTTCTCTAAGGGAAAGGGCCACGACTTCGGACGCACTGCGCGCATGGCTCTCTACGGAGGTGCCGTCTTCGGTCCCATTGCCACCAAGTGGTTCGGCGCTCTGCAGAAGAAGATCGTCATTCCGGGTAAGCCAAACCTGGAGATCGTTGCGCGCGTGGCGGCCGACCAGACCATCTTCGCCACCTGCAACCTCTTCGTCTTCCTGTCGTCCATGGCCATTATGGAGGGCAGTGACCCACAGAAGAAGCTCGAGTCGACCTACTTCAAGGCTCTGCAGAAGAATTGGATGGTACGTCGATCGAGTTTCCACTGCATCTTCACTTTCTCCTGAGGACTTATCGCTGATTCATTGACAGATCTGGCCTCTCGTTCAGTTCGTTAACTTCAAGTACGTGCCGCTTGGCCACCGCGTGCTTGTCGTCAACATCGTCTCTCTGGGTGAGTCGTCCCTTGAGCTCTCCCAACTCGTTCCATAGCATTGATTGCTGACACAACACTTCTCAGGCTGGAACTGCTACATGTCGTTCCTCAACTCTCAGGGCGGCGAGCAGTTCGAGGTCCTCCCTCCAGACGTTTGAGCTCCCGCGCTCGCGCACCTACACTCACCCACACGACGACAACAATTCACCTACTCGAAGAAAGAAGAAGCTCCTGCATCATCACGGTCGGACCAATTGGTCCCGTCAGCAGGAAAAGAGGTCACATCACATCTTTCCAAGCATCGCATTTCCCCTGTGTACAGTACTGTCTTTCAGCATGAGCATCAGCGAGGCGCAGCGTTCTTCGGCAGAAGGAGTCAGGAGTTTCAAGGTGGGATGGGAACTGCTGTTTTTCTTTTTGCATGGGATTGCTTTTCGTCTTTTGAGCACAAGCTGGGAAGAACTCACCCTGGGGTTCTGTGATCAGGAAGGAGGAAGCATGTGACTTCAGTGCGATGCCTATAGATGGGCTCGACACATGCAGCAGGGAACTTCTCGAGAGGTGAAACGAAATTACAAACATGACAAAACTCCCATCTGTGCCCGTCTCAATCGTTCTTGACATCCTGTGAATTGAAGACATCTACAGTGCGCTACAAACCACTGGAGACAGATCGCCTCAACACTCTACGACTCACCAGCAGCAGCAGCAGCAGCACCCTCCTTCACCCTCTCCTCCTCCTCCACCGTCCTCGTCCGCAATTGCAACGCGTGAATCCCCCCTTCGACGGCCATTTCGTCTTTGAGCAGAGCGTAGACCATTCGGTGGCGAGCGGGTTGAGGTTTGGAAGCGAAGGCTTGTGAGGTTATGTTTATTCTGTGTGTGCGTTAGCGTCGCTCTCACTGACGGAGAGGGATGGTGGAGGCGAGGATGAGGGAGAGAGGTGGAACGTACCGGAAGTGAGTTTCCTGAGACGTGGAGCCCTTCATAGCTTTGTGGTGGGCGTGTTTGTGGGAGTCGTTGTGGATTTCTAGGGAGGTGGGGAGGAGGGCTGCTGTGATCTATTTGCGTCAAAGAAGGGATTGGTCAGTCTCGGCTTGTGCAATGATCGAAGATGGATGATCTGCAGTTTGGAAGTGTCCGAGGTGTATATGGTATAAACATGGGCTTGTGAAAGTAAAAAAAGAGGGAGGAATTGATGAAGAGTTCCCCAAAAAGGTCGGAATGGCTTCTTTACAGGTGGATTGTGCGATGTGTAGAAAAGCTTACCTTGGATCGAATAGCATCTTCCATCGGTGTTTGAGATGTTGATGTCGATGAAGCTGATGTGGATGCCATTGTGCGGGTGGTTCGGAAGAGACGAAGTTGCGCTTGTGGGCGCAGGAGGCGGAGGGACATTCGTGGACTTCGGAATCTGTCGGTCGAGGCTTGCGGTTGACTGCTTGAAACTCCGGTTGATGGTATGATATGGCGAAAAGTAGACGAGAATAAGATGAGGTCGAAGCATTTCAAGATATCGCCGGAGAGTACCTTGGATTCATGTGGCGGGAGCAGCCGCTTTTGGTCTGAACTCTGTTCTCTCTTCCTTCTCCACTGCACTCCATTTCGAGCGTGACATTTCCTTGCGTCGGTTCATTCCCTTGGATGAATAGCGAGCCTCACAGGTCGTCGACAAGACTGGATCGTCAAACCACAATGAAAGACTCAAGACATGACATCCAATTGTGAGGCCCTGGTGGCTCGCCATCCTAGCTTGTCGCACAGGAACTCGCTTGATCCATCCATCTAAGCGACATGCATGTCGAAGGTGACCCACAGCGCTCAGCCGCCTTCGAGCTCGCTTTGACTCCCTCGCCAACGTAACAGCACTCGACTGACGATCAATTCTCACTGTGGCCTTCCTGCGTCGATAATGCGGCTCATCAACACCAGCACGCTCGAACTCGCCGAGTTCGTCGGCTCTGAGATCCCTTCTTACGCCATCCTATCCCATCGGTGGGCGTCAAGCTCGGAGGAGCCGTCCATGAAGGAGTTCCAAAAGGGTCTCAAGCAGGATACCTCTGGCTACAGAAAGATCTTCGACTTCTGCCAGCTGGCCGCATCAGAGGATCACAAGTGGGCATGGGTCGACACGATCTGTATCGACAAGAGATCAAGCGCGGAGCTCTCAGGATCGATCAATTCGATGTACGCCTGGTACAGAGATGCACAGAGATGCTACGCTTTTTTGAGCGACGTCGACCGAAACGAGTGGAACCTTAGCGAATGGTGGTACCGAGGCTGGACGCTCCAAGAACTCATAGCTCCCGTGGAAGTTGTCTTCTACGACGCTTCTTGGAGACCTGTTGGACGCAAGTCCGAGCTTGCGTCCGAAATCGCAGCACTGACACGCATTCCCGTGGAAGCTCTCTCCTCTCCCACTTTCGGCTACGGTAGTCTTCTAGTGGCACAGAAAATGTCGTGGGCGTCAGGACGGAAAACGACCAGGATCGAAGACCGAGCGTATTACTTGCTCGGCTTATTTCGCATCCACATGCCTCTCCTCTACGGCGAGGGCGCCAAAGCTTTTGAACGACTGCAGTTGCAGATTCTCACAAAGTACTCGGATGATTCTATTCTTGCCTGGAGTCCAGAAGACGAGAGTCAGGAGCTCGCGACCAAGCCGAGTCTGGTGCTAGCAGACTCGCCGGATCGCTTCGAACATTGCAGCGAATACGAAAAAGCATCCTCCCAATACTCACGCCCCGAAAGAGGCGCATTTGCACCTCGTATTACCCCTTGGGGCATGGAATACCGCCCCATTGCACAACGGCTCCACTACCGTACTCACATTAAGTCATCGTCGGAGCAAGCGGAGCTATGGGGAGTGCTGAACCGAAAAACACCGAAAACCAAGGAATCTCTTCATCGGAGGCAATATTTCTGCGTCATCATCGGGACAAGGCCGCTTCTGTCAATCCTGCGCAAGTCGACCTACTCACCTCCCGACGTCGTGTCGGAAAGTATGACCTGCCGCTTCGTCAAGGGTGAGCGGCGATGGAGATGGTCGACTTTCCGACAATCTTCCCACGATTGTTTGACTTCTCCCGTGAAGAATAGCAAGATTGCGAATATCTGCTCGAGGCATTGCCAGAAATCAGCACCGGCAGCTCCAGCGCTGAAAGGGTGAGCCTGCGGGGTCTGCTGGCAAGCGCTGCAGCAGATCAGTCTGCGTGAAGATCTTCTCTCGTGGGTCAAGCTGTGCTGCGAAGTTTTGGCGGGAAGGGATTGGACACCCAGTCGTCGATGCCGAAGGACTTGGAGGCATCTGCTGCTCAACGGAACACTTCCTGTGAGACCAGGAGATGCATGGTCCTGCATTTCTGGGTCTGCGAGGCGATACGGGTGAACGATCCAGGACAAGCCAAGAGCTTCACGAGCAAGCAAGTGAGAAGAGTTTCTGAATTGTGTCGGCCACCGCAGTCCGAACCGCCAGGGACTGTGCAGCATCGCGATGCGGGCACCAACTGAGCTTTTCAGATTACCACTCGATCCGGCAGACGGAGACGGGCACGTGCAAGACCAGACACCGCAGCGGGGTCCATTTTGCCCAGCATTGGCATATCGCCAACATCTGCTTGATGCATTACCAGATGCTGGAAGTGGCCGCTCCGGCACTGAACGGATCAGCCGCAGGCTGTATCTCCACTTCCTGATCTTCGCTTGTGGTCCGGCCGCTCTCCGAGTGTTTCGACGGGTACTGGTCCTGACAACTAGGCCTCAATGTCGACGGGACACTGGCTTCGTTGATTCCCAGAGATGCATTGGCCAGCAGATCTGATTCCTCACGGCGAGGTCCGTGAAGAAGCCAGGTCACGCCATCGAAATTCTGCAAGCGAGGCAGGGAGGGACTTCCCTAGCGGTGTCAATATCCGCAGTCCGCACCGCCAGACATTATCCAGCATCGCGATGTGCTCATTCACGAGGATTCATCTTGTGATGTTCTCACCTGCATATCGCAGATCGAACAGCGAGCAGATCAAAGATGTTGTCTCCCGCAACATTTTTCTCGAGATCCATTGTCGCCAAAATCTGAAGAACGCCTTGCTCCCTTTGAGCGGCAGGGAAGGCCCTGCTAGTGCTCCTTGCAGGATCGCGTGGGCGTGATCCGCTGGTCCGTGCAAAGGAGCACCCTCGCAGTCATCCTATTAGACACGATGACCGTGCTGACTGTCAACGGATGACAACTCAGCCGCGGAGGTGCCGATGTGCGGATGTATGGGACACCAGCCCTTGATGGCGTCCGCGACCGTGCAGAAGCGCTCGGCAGCTTGACGTCGGCTTCTTCAGCAACATGTTGGGATGAGAGATCGCCGGGCCATCGAGATCTCACACCGTCGAGCGTACGTATTTATTAGGGGAATCTCAGCAGCCGTGCACCATGCTTCGGCACCATTGCGACTGCCAATTTAGCCTCGCTGGCACTGTGACCGACGTTCATTTGTCCACAATAGCGCCGACGGCGATACTGTCTCGACCGCTGCGATGAACAATCACGTCCACTTGACGTGTGTCGAAGGAACTTACAACAGTAGAATTCTTGATCATCAGATCGAACTGCTGAACTGCTGCAGGGCCATCGTAAGTTTGATCGCTTCCGATTCAATTTGCTTATTTTAGCCGATCCTTACCGTCAGCACCGTGTTCCGGGAGAGAAGTCAGGACAATGATCTGATCTTGTCAAGACTCAAATTTAGCAAATGTCAGCTCATTGTCGATCACCATGTATGTGAAGGAAGTCTATCGAACCCGAAGTGCGAACAATAAGAACGACCAGAGGCCTCATATGAGCAACGCTGCATCAATCTCCATCCAGAACTCACCATATACACATCGCGACGATGCGCTTCCTTTCCATCTTGACGCTCGCCGCACTCGCCTTCGGCGCTTCTGCTCTCAGCATCGAGGAGCGCGCAGAGGCACATCTCGAGACTCGTGCCCTCCCGCCCTGTGCCAGATGTCCTGTCAACGGTAAGACTTGATTGCAGAAGACGGTCCAGCTCAGTCCGAGGCCGTTTCTTCGGCCACAGTAGCAGACCTCAGCTTGTGTCCGCACCTCATGTTTGCACATTAGCTGACCCTCATCACAGATCGACACTGGCTCTCGCACTTCCGTCCTGGAAATCCTGGACCACCCGAAAACCAGTGGACCGTCTACCACCCATATTGGCTGCCCAGGGCAGCCTTTACCAGAGGATATGTCTGCTACGCGTAGGACAACCTCCCGCCTTGCTTCCTGCAACCCTTCTGACAGATATCTGCAGTCTCGGTCCCGGTGTCTCCTTCTCCTCCGGTGGCCTGCGCCCGCCCTACGGCCACTGGCGACGCTCGGACGGCACACAGGTCATGTGTTGGCATTACTGGCAGAGCACGCTGCAATTCGTCGGCGCCGACGCCACGGTCAACTCGTATCCCGCGCACTGTACGGTCTGGATTTTGACCAAGGGTCCGGCTGCGAGGGTCAAGGTCCAAGGAGTCCAAGGTCAAGGAGTGTCATACCTGCCGCAGGGCGCGAAGACGGAGGGTTGCTATGGAAGCTATCAGAACACTGATGTCGGATTGATCAGCATTTGGTTGCAAGAGCCGTAGGAGTCGATGAGGGTGTCAGAGAGGACAAGAGCCGGATGAGAATCGCAAGGCGCTGCGGCGGATGTCAGTGAGGCGAGGATGGCGAAGCACAAGTATTCCTCGACGTCTGCACAGATGAAATTCTCAAGCTTATCGTTGAGCCTCACGTCCCAGCACAGCACACTCGTCATCTTCCAGCAACTTCCTCGCTGTTTGCCTTTCCAGTGCCGTGAACCCAGACCAAATTTCTTGAATCAAGTCGACGTCAGACCGACAAGCATGGCGCGCGAAGCCGGCACTTCACCGGTCTAGCGCAGGTACCCGAGATCGAGCAACCAGGATGAAGCAGCCAAACCTTGCAACAATCTCCCACAGTCTCGGTAGATGAGCTGGACGAGCTTTTTTTTTTTCCACGCGTTTTCCAACGAGGTCTTTCCTTGCGCGGCTGTGGTCAAGTGCCGATTCCGACGGTGCGAGTGTGTAAACGATGGATGCTCCTGGGTCCCTCGCGTCCTGGGATGATCGTGTAGAGGTGATATTCGTCTTGCGCGTCCCAAAACTCTGTCTGGTTCCAGGGATCACGAAGACCGCTGTGACCTGTCAGCGTAATTGCTGACGCTGCGATTTGCATATCGACGCCGGATCCGCCCATGGAAAGCACAAGGCGACGGCAAGCCTGATCTCGGGCAAATCTTCCAAGAGCCCTCCACAGCACACAGGGTCGTGCGGCCCTCGTCGGTTTCATGCCACCAGCAAAGAGTCACCGTGCAAGAAGTGGCTGAACGGCTGCGACGAATCCTGACATGAGCTGCACCGCATCGTCGCGGCAAGTTGTCGTGCATTGTATCAGCATGGAGCCATGAGGTGAAGTCAAGTCGTGTTCCGGGGCGCCACCGTTTCGGAAAAGAGTCGTTCGCACTGTAACACGTCCAGCCTCGACTTCACCCTGTCATCATTCAGACCTCACTCTACTCCACCTCGACTCGTATGCCATTATTGATTCAGCTTTCCGACGGCTGTCCATCATCACGGCCTCCGACCGCGTCGACATGCCGCCTTGCTTCGCCCGCAGCGAGACTCGTATCAAATCGAGGCATCCCATCCCCACCCTCGCCAAAAACGAAAGAGTCATTTTCTCTCCCATGTCCCATCTCTCATCCTCGGAGAAATAAAAAAATCTCACCAATCACAATCCTCCCAACCGTGCCACACCGGCACTCAAGGTGGACAAAGTTACAAACGAACACGGCGGGTAAATCCCACCCACGTAAAGCGGGCTATTCTTATCTCGTATCTCGGATTCTCGGCCGTACGGTTGCACGTCGTTTGTCCACGTGTATCGAGTTCGCGGGTCAGCTTGAGACGTCCTCTTCGGGTGAATGCAATCACGTCAATACGTGGATCAGGTACGGTGTCGACGTGGCATTCGCTCTGAGCGAATGCCGCGTGGAAAAGTAGGGAGGTGTGGGTGGGCAAACACGTCACAGGTCCGAAGCTTTGCGAAGCTGAGTTCAGCTCCGCGGGAGGTAAACGGTGGTCGCTGAATCCTGATACATGCAATGTGAAGCTCATAAAGTTTCAAAGTTTACACCCTGGCGGTGTAAAAGTTGCGGTGAGTGAGTCGACACTGGGGCGGGGTGAGTCAACCTTGGGAGGAGACGCTGAAGGTTGGAAAATGGAGATCAAGGCTGATGGGCAAATGGCGCATCGAGTGCTGCCAAATGGAATAACAGAAATATGTGTATATCCTCTATCCAACAAAAAAGAACCGTCTCAAACAGCGAAACAAGGCGCGCGCTCAATCGCTGCTGCCAATGGGGTATATATCGTATCCGTCTCTCCCACAATCTCCCCAAAATCTTCAGTCCCCAAAGTCCCGTGCCATGAGCGGCGAGTGCGGAATGCCTGCAACGCCCGAAGCCTTCCAGACTCCTCCGAGAAGATAATCATTATTGGTGTGATAGTAGTACATGTATAGCGAGTGGCTGCATGAAACGCCCTCTTTGCCCGGATGTGTCCAGACTGCCCAAAAGAAAAGAAACGCGCCGATGAAATGGGTGCCGATGGTGGATGTGGTCCAGTGTCGGAGTAGTGGTACAGGTGAAGGGTAGAGGCAAGGCCGGCCTGCGGCGCTGTGGAATGCGAATGTGCGCGTTGTGTCCAAAGAAACCCAAGTGCAGAACCTTTGTGTATTGCGTATCCGTGTGTATGGTGTATTAATACGGCAGTATCGTCGTTGTGGGTGTAGATACCCGGAGCCGCCGGGAGGTGCATGAGCAGGGAAGGCGATGTGAAGCCATTGAGAGCGATGAAACGAGGTGCAGCTCGCTCGCTAGTCATGGGTGATCTCTGCAGGTGGGTGGGTCGTCGAGATCCGATTCATCTCTTGAGCCGCCGAGGTGGAGTGGAGTCCTGCTCGCTTCCTGCTGCTGCTGATATCGCCTTGCAGATCGTTCGGGTATGTGCTCGCGGATGGGTGGTTGAGCAGTGGGTGTGTGAGAAGAGAGCAGCAGTCGTGCTGCGTCGATCGTTCGGAGAAAGTGCCATAGTATACAGTCGATGCGATTCGGGAGGTATGGTGGTTGTGTGGTCGTCGTGATCGAGGGTTGTAGAAAGGTCCTCCTCACTTGGGAATGTCGGGCAGAGGACGGTTTGGTGGTGGGCCAGGACAAGGTGGGAATTGGCAGGTAGCAGGCATTGTGCGTGGTGTTTGTTGATCGTTGGTGGGTAATCGTTGTCGACGATCAAGTTGTTGCTCGACTGGTTGCAAGAGGTAGACGGTGGAAGAAAGTATCGAGATTCAAAGGGGTCGTTGGAATATGAAAGAGAGGAAGCGACCAACAGCCCGATGTAAGCACGGGAAGGGACGTTTATATGCGCGGGAAAGGACAGTTCCATCCCACAGCGCCGACTCAAACCATGTTCCCGGGTCATTTCCAATGATGCAAAGTTTAGGGAACGCAACCCGCCGCCCAATCCGCGGGATGATCCTTGGAACATGCGGTGTGTACCTGATTTATGCATGCGCTCGCGCGGGATCCGTCAGGAATATCCCTTTTAGTCTCGAGCTCAACCCACTCGGCGCCACTTGGCGGTGAATTGAGAATGAATTGATTACTGTCGATGAGCAAGACATCATATGACATTGGCGACGGCGGTGCAGGCTCCTGGCTCACCTTCGCTGATGTGCTCGACCTTCAAGGCCTGGGATCATTTTTCCTGACGCACACCTGACCTTTTTCGTGGGACTCCCCTGTCCATATCGTCCATCTTGGTTCGCTGCGTTTCATCGTGGCCATGCAGTCGTTCCTGAGACTTACCGGGATGCCCGCTCGTTTGACGATCTCATTATTACGACATTGTCCATATGATCACGACTGAGTCACTACTACACGAAACGACAGGTCGCATTGCTGTTGTGCGACGCTGAGGGATGAATATGGCATTGATGATGATGATGATGATGCCTCAGAGAGCGCCACTGCCAACTGTGTGCTCCTCCCAGAATAAGTGCACACTCCACATATAGGTATGCTTTCAGACCATCGGAGACGCCGTTGGAAGCGGACAGTAGTGCTTGTCGGCTTCCGCTCGCTACCGGACAAGCTGGCTCGCATTTTTGATCCTTCCAGGCAGGGGTACGGATCATCGTGGGGTGGACTCGTGATTCCAAGTCTCGCTTCAGAATGATCGGCCCTGTCGCTCACAAAGCAGGACAAGATGCGCCGCTCTCAGTGTTTCAGGATCTCAAACCATTCCAGGCGTTCATTAATTCTTTCGACACCGCCCTGAGAGACTAAGACCACTGCCGAGTGAACCACTCCTTAGTGGCAAATTGTCTTTGCTTCGTTTCAATCATGTCTCCCACGCAAATCCCCATTGCGGACGTCCTCATTTCGCTTGCCGACTGGCGCCGCGCGAGAAGCGCCCGCAAGGAAGCACGGGAGAAGGATCTGACGGATAGACTCTGCGACAAACGCCTCCAGGCTCCGTTGCGTGCCGGCACATCCTCCGTCACTGCTGTGCAAAGATGCTGGCAGGTTCAGGGAAGAGTTGGCATGGATCGTGAAAGTGTGTTCGATATGGGCCTTGAAAATGCCATCCATGTGCCGACGCACGACCGACTCTTTGCCGTGTCAGTCCTGGTATGATCATTTGAATGGACGAGTCGGCTGACAATCAGGCATTCGAGCATTCGAGCATTCGTCAGCTGTTGTGTGATTGCAGAGTGACTCGCAAGCCATTGAATTATTTTTGGTCGCTGCCCGATCACATACACGTGGCAAAGACGGCGTGGAGCGCTCATCAGCAAACGTCTCCCCTGCAGTAGAATACTCGAAGTCGCAATTTGCCTCCCACATAGAACTACAGAACTACAGTACAGTATACACATCGCAATCACCTCCTTGCCTTGGGCATCTGTCATCCATTATGAGCTGCATTAACACGGCGTCTACTCCTGCGCGAGCGTCGCACCACCGCTCGAACTTGACACCCTGCACGCACGCAGCCTTGCGAAGTGCAGCTTGCATGATTATCGCAGCATGATGCAAACGGTGCGGCAGTGCAACAGAAGTGCACCGGCCAGCGACACCGCCAGGCGCTGGTGCACGAGGCGCCGACATTGGACAACAACCAGGTATGTACCCGCGAGTGAGGCGCGCGTACCTGAAAGATCGCCAGGGGCGGGAAAAGAAAAAAAAAAGATCACCGTCTCGTGTTTCAGGGCTCAGCTGCTCTAGCCATCCTTGTCGGCGAGCACCTCCATCTTGAAATCTTCGGTCATTCGGCACGTTTTGTTGTCCGCGTTCCGGTTGCTGGCTCATATCGATGCCGTGGTGCCGATGATTTGACGCTGCTATTGAGACATCTCGCGACGAAATGGTTTGTCGAACATACGGTAGTATTGGCCTGGATGTGCGACTGCCCGGTCCTATCGCAACCACCACTGATCTCGACCTTCGACATAGCCTCGAACCTCCTCCACAATGCTCTGTCCATCACCATGACACTCCAAGCCAATAGCAGTGCTACACCTCCATCCGGAAGACAGAAAAACATAGCAGTGAACGTCGAGTGGCCGGCTCTGCAATTCCGACTTCCCTAGGTCACTTCGAATCGTCTGGACCCTGATTTGCTGGTGGCTTGGGTTGCGGAGTTCTACCAGACTTCATGTCAAACGGCTTCAACGGCGGTGCATCCGGAGGCTTTGTGAGAAGCAAGGTCAAGACCCGCGCTTTGACTCTGGTTCACGTTGTTCATTGGCGAGGGAGGTGCTTTGGATTCTGCTATTTTGATCTCAGTCGATCTTCGGTCGTGGTATCAGCAACGAAAAGAGGCACAGTTCATGCAAGGTGCCAGTATTCGATCAACACATGACGAGCGGCTCATGCTACAGAACAACACAAGACAACATGCAAGTCACTTCCATCGAGCCGTCCGACACGACGAAGCCAGCTCCAGCCATACCTGGTATCCTTCGTCCACCGGATCTGCACTCGCGCACCCAACACCATTTCCTCCGACCAAATTTCCATGCCCTCGTCTTCCGTAGGGCCTTCTTCCATCCTTTCTACCCACCCTATCTCGCAAGAACCAAAATCCTAAGTATAGCATTTCTCGCGAGGCTTGTCCGAGTCCGTGCATACTCTCCCTCTTCCAGACGGGGCCGGGCAGCATAGCTTGCCAGCCGGACACCACGTGCCGCCCGTCTCGCAGGTAACTGTTGGCTCGTTAGCGAAGGCGGCCCAGACAAGTGAAGCATGGGAATCGACCTACGTTGACACTTTTTAGCAGCGTTGCAACCAAATGACTGTTTTCTCTCGTCACAGCACGTAGTCCAGGTTGAGCAGTCGGCTGTTTGGTTGTGGTCAGCGCAGGCCGGTAATCTGCGGTGATGCAATGGAGAACGACTTACTTCCCTCTCCACCGTGGGCGCAGGGTTCCCAGGCGCTCACCAGAGCGGCGATAGCGAGGATGCCGAAGACGTGAAGCTTCATTCTGAGATGATGGATGGGGTTTGGCCTTTGGGATTTTTTTTCTGGCTGGATGCGAGAGTTGAATGTACCAGAGAGCTTGGAAGTGTGGACAGAATGTTGGAGGGAGAGGAGAGGAAGAGCAGGAAGAGCTGAACTATATAATCAGCACGAAAACTAGCTGCAGGTGTCTTGACGAGGGCATGCTTGGACCATAATGACTGCATCCTAGCTAGGTAACCATAAATAGCTTCGTGAAGCTGCGACCTCTGCTCCAAGGCACATCTGAGATGCATGTTGCCAGCCTTCAAAGCATGTATGGCGAGATGGTCATGCTACAGGACAAGCCAACATGTGCTTCTCATCACGCCATCCGACATGTCAAAAGTCACCTTCGGCCATGTGCTCCATCTCCCAGTTTCGAAGCTCGCGCACCCAACACCAATTTCCTCCGACCAATTCTTCCATCCTTTCCACCCACGCCCATCTCGCAAGGATCCAAAATCCTAATGAGGCGGCGGACCGCAACCAGTATCGCGAGACGCGTTCAAATCGACACAGATCCTTCCCACCTTGCCGACATTGCAGCATACCTTGTTGGTACCCGGACACCACTTGCCGCCACTCTCGCAGGAAACTTGCCAAGTCGTCAGCGACGCAGACCAAATGGTAAAAACAAATGGAAATCGACCTACGTTGACACAATCCAGCGGCATTGCAACCAAAGGACTGTCTTTTCTCGTCACAGCACGTAGTCCAGGTTTTGCAGTCGGCTGTTTCACAATAATAATCAGCCTGAGCCGAAACCAAAGGTCGTGCAAAGAAGGACTACTGACTTCCCTCTCCGCCGTGTGCGCACGGCACCCAGGCGCTGGCGAGAGCGACGCCGGTAGCGAGGATGGCGTAGATGGAGAGCTTCATTTTTTGAACGATTGGTTTGGCTGCGGTCGTGAGAAGTATTCGGCTCCGATTGCGAGATGGCTTTGGCTCGGGTTGCGAAGCAAGACGGCAATTGGCTCTGGCTGTGAGATGGGTATCTCAGACGGCGTGTCGGAGAGAGAAGACGTGCGAAAGATGGGCGGAAGGAAGAGAAGAAGAGCAGATGGGCTGCCCAGAATATAGGCACGGAAGTGGGCGGAGGTACGAGGTATGTCGACGAGGGTAGCTCTATGCGTGGCATGGACCGTAAAGAACTCTGTATCCTACAACCTGTATCCTCCTGCATACAAGAGCAGGGCGGAGGGTCGACAAAGTCTATCTACCCTGCTTGAGCACATTTCGGCAGTTGTTGGAGACCTCGTATTGGCGCGGAAAGGGCGGTGACATGCCCATGGGGTTTTTGATGCACTTCTTCTTGCTTTTGGTCCAGGTGTTGTATGTCGACGAGGGTATGCATGGCCTTGGACCGTAAGGACTCTGCATCCCAGCTCGCAGCAACTCGAACTCTCCTCCACCGGACACATCCCAATCTCGAAGCATGACCCCATCTAGTGAATACATTCTTTGGGATCGAAACACGCGGCTCCTCCTTCGGTCGGGCAGCACATCTTGCCCGACGGACACCACTCTCCTCCCGTCTCGCAGGTAACTGTGTCCACTCCGTCAGCCACGCAACACAAGTCGAAACAAAGGGAGGGGATCGACCTACGTTGACACACTCCAGCACCATTGCATCCAAAGGCCTGACTGCCGACGTTGCAGCACGACGTCCAGATTTTGCAGTCCGCTGTGTTCCAGAATAATGATCAGCGTGGGTCCCAAAAGTTGTCGTGTGCGAAGAAGGACGACTTACTTCCCTCTCCGCCGTTGGCGCAGGGTTGCCATTCGGCGCTCACGAGGGTGATGGCGGTGGCGAGGATGGCGTGGATGTAGAGCTTCATTTCTTGAGTGGTGAGTTTTGGTTTGCGGTTGCGGGTTGGGCTTTTGGCTCTTGTTGCAAGGGAGGACTTTCCAGAGTTTGAAGCGCGCGTCGTTGAAAGAGAAGAAGTGTGAAGATTGGACAAGAGAGCAGGCAAATAAGAAGCAGACGAGCCGCCCAGAATAAGCACGGAACTGAGCGGAGGTATGAGGTATGTCGACGAGGGTATGCGTGGCTTGGAACGTAACGATTTCTGTATCCTAGTTGCAACCGAAGGAACTGCGCGGAGGTATGAGGTATGTCGACGAGGGTATGCGTGGCTTGGAACGCAACGATTTCCGTATCCTGGTTACAACCGACAACCCAATCGAAGAAAAGTCCTCATCGACAAGCACATTGCGTCCATGCGACTCCTTCCCGCAGGTTTTAACCTGTGGACCAAAAGCAAGGAGTACTTGCCAGCCCCATGAAGTACTCCCAAGCCAATGCGACCCCGCGAAAAATTGTCGACACCTGCCTGAGCCGGCTGTCAAAGCACTTGTCGATGTAAGTAAGCACTGTTTCCTGTTCCGCACAAGAGGCGTAGTACGATCTCGAAAGACCTAGGCCAACATCCTGATTTTGTTCGAATCGCAAATCTCCAAACAAGCACTTCCGTGCTCGTCCTCGCAGCACTGTTTCTTAGGGGGACACCAGCTTCCGCCCGCCTCGCACATCTCGTTTAGGCGGTCAGTACAGCATCCATGCAACGAGGAGCCTAATGTGGCATTTGTGGTCGATACCGCACCCGTAATCACCGCAGCATTTTGGTCCAGATTTTGCAATTCCGCTGTTTGGGACCGGTCAGCGTTCGTCGGCAATCTTGTGGGACAAAGGCGGACGACTCACTTCCTTCTTGGGGCAAGGAAACGCAAGGCTAGCCCAGTTCGGCGACGACCAGAACGGCGGCGGCAGCGAGGATGGTGTAGATGCAGAGCTTCGTTTTCGGATGATGAGTAGGGTTTGGTTTCCGTTGCGAGTTGCGTATATCTATCAGGATTCTAAAGTGGAGGTGTTGAAGAGAGTCGAAGCGGGGAATTGCGCCAGGACAACAGGTGTGCTTTGGCTCCAGATGCGAGATGGGTGTTCCAGAGATTGGAGTGGAAGCCGAAGGGCCCGAGGATGTTCGGAGGATGGGAAGGTGGGTTCCAGACACGAGATGTGTAATCCAAAGCTAGACTGTGCAGTTTTGGCACGAGAGAGGAGGTGCAGAAGGAGACGTTGGCCAGAGAGTTCCGCGCGGAGGGTTGTGCAGGAGCAAGGAAGAAGAGGAGGAGCGACGAGCTGCTTTTACCGGATGGGACGAGCGGGCGGAGTTGCGTTGGAGCTCCCTAGCGACTGGCAACTCAAACCGAGGTCCTCTTCGACGGTCAAGCAATCAGTACATCTGCCCAACATCTTATTAGCAGCGACATTGCGGCTGAAGGAAACAATGCCCACCTTGACCACATTCGTGTAGTCATCATTCTCGGCCAACAATCCACGTCTTGAAACAACGCCGCTGCAACCTCGCATATAATCGCAATGCACCTCACAGTTCGACTCTTCCTTGCCGCCACAAACGCTGTGCCCGTCGGGCAATGTGCCTTTCCAGACTCGCATGTATTCGAATCGGAAGATGTACCTTCATACAGCCCCGCGAGACACCGCGTAGACGTCGAATTCCGATGAATGTTCCCTCGAGTACAAGAGTGTCGCATTCCAAGCATATGGTACAATCACCAGCCCGGCGTAGAATATGACATGAGACACACTGGCAAGTCATACTTCCTGCCTGCGTCGCGCACGTGGGATTGTGGAACAAGTTGACTGTAGAACGTCGCGCTCTCAGCAGGGAGACGATTACAGTCGGACAGAATTTCGATGCTGGGAGGCAGGTGCCAGCAGGAAGCTGTTCGTCATCGGTCGTTCGCGGATTCGCACGTTCGAGCAGTGTCTTCGTTCGAAGTCCTTGAAGCGGAGTCCAGCTCTTGCATGCTCTGGTGCTTCAAAAACGGAGGATTGTGTTGGCAGAGATTCGGAACCCGAAGATTTCGGCATGGATTGAGGACCCCGATCAGCAGTTGAGCTTTGCGCGTTCGTAGATCAAGGCTCCCGTCCATCCTCTGCATATCCGCTCGAGCTTGTGTGGTGGCAGCACCTCCTCGCATCATCCCTCTCAACCCTCCTCATCCTCAATCCCCATCTCCCCCGCAACCTGCGTACTAACCCACTGCTCCATCATCTGGCTCCCACCACCCACCGTGCCCGTCCCCTGCGGTCCCTTATCCCGATTCCCCTTCCTCGTGACGATCAAACACAGAATCCTGCCGTAGATGCTGAATCCATCATACGTCGTGTCCATCATCAATTTCTTCTTGTCGTCTTGCTCTTCTTCGTCCACGGGGATTGGGATGTCCTCCTCGTCTTTCTCTTCGTCGGCGACTTCGTCTCCGTCTGTGTTTCGTTTCCGTCGCTTCTTGGTCGGTGGTTTGGCGCGTTGGGTCGCGAAGAAGTCCTCGTCGCTGGAGCTCACGAAGAGTCCGTCTTCGTCCTCATCCGCCTTGTCCTGAGCATCTCCATCCTCTTCTGCACCCGCCTTCCTCTTCCCTCCCACTTCAGGAATCTTATACAACTCCACCACATCCTCGTCCTCTTCTTCCCGCCGCACATCCGCCCTCGGCTCATCAGCAACAAGTATCGGATCCGCAGCCTCCTCCCCTCCACCCGTCATCTTCCTCCCCGTAGACCGCAACCTCCCCTTCCCCTCCCCGAAAACCTTCTGCTTCGTCAACAACGAATGCCTCGTCGCCGTCTCCTTCAAAAAAATCGCCACCTCAAAGTCCTCCTGTGAAGCAACGTCTTTAATCCCCCCACCCCTCTTCTTCCTCCTCCCCCCTCCCTTCCTGCCCTGAGAATTCTCATTCTCCTCCCTCAACTTCGGCAACACCTTCGGCCTCACCTCCGCGATGATCCGCCGCAACACGTCATCTCGAGGGGAGAGCAACCAGCCCGCGTCGGAGGGTTTGTGGAGGTAGATGCGGACTTCGAGGACGGAGAATTTGGTGATGCGGAGGTAGCGGCGGATCGGGGCCATGGTCCTTCACACGCCAACTGGCCGTGTAAAGCCGAACGAAGGGGGTTTGAGGTGGATGAGCGGAGATGTAGGCGGAGTGTGGAGGGGTGGAGTCGGAAGCTGAGATGATGGCATGGTCTGAGCATGTGAAAGCTGGGAGTTTGGGGGAAGGTATGACGAGCGAGAGCGGAGATGGGTCCGAACTGATACGACAGTTTATCGACTTTGTCGCAGATACGGGCAGCGGCCTTGCTTCATTCATCCTTGGAAGATCTAATATCGCTAAAGCATGTGATTGAGAGGATTGCCCATATGCTATCTATCCCGCCATCACCGTTCCGGCAGGCCATGCAAATGCATCTACAAATCCCTCCTGAGCTTTCACGCTCGAGCCATCAACTGTGCTCTCATTCAAGCTCTTAAGCTCTATTACTCGTATCACCAGCCTCGCACCCATATGCCATCGCTAAACAACAAACCAGAACTCATGCACTGTATGGTGAATCAAAGAAACCGGGGCGACTCCGCCCGACGCTGCCGCATAGTCAGACCCTCATCTGCATCTTCTTCGTGCTCCACGTAGGCTTTGCGCCAAGTGTTAGTTTGTTCAGCTGGAATCGCGGGCTCCTGTGGTTGACAGGGCACCACGCGGATGAGCGGTCTTGAAGATGCGTCTTGTTGATGCTTGTGGCGGTCGTGGGGAAGTTGACGGGAAGAGAGACGAGGGGGAGATTGTAGAAGTTGATCCTGCGACGGTGGGCTGCAGCTGAGCGGGGAAGTCGTATGCGCAGCCTGCGCAGCGATGTTTTCAAGGGAAGCGGAGAGGTCCTGTGCGTTTGGCGGGTCCGCAGCGGACATTCTCAACCTCCCAGTCGTACTCCGGGGATGCGGCGGCTCCTTCCCCATAGCACACAACTCGGGACTACTCGGCGGCGCAGCCAGGCCCGTACCATCGAGTCCACCCACGCTGTTGAGGGAAGTCGATCTGTCCCGTGGGAGCGCCTAGCTCGTCGCGGGCGTCGTCTTCTCGCCAGAAGCAGCGGGAGTAGTCTCGTGGTGACCGCCGCCGAAGCGATGTTTCTTCTCGTGTTTGGTGTCCTCCTTCTTGTCGGATTTACGCTCCCGTTTGGCGGTTGCTTCGGCCATGAGCTGTTCGAAGGCCATGAAGTCACCTTCTTCGTCGGGATCGCGCTCGGCCTGGGATGGTGAGTTAGTAAAGCAGACCTTGCAGGAAGCTCGACGATCAGACACACCTTCGCAAACATCTCGCCAATGATGATCAAAGCATGCGCACGCTCTATCCGCTTCTCAATCTTGATCGTCTTGTCGTAAAGCACCTTGTCGCAGACATCGCGGAGCACACTCTGAATCTCAAACCTGCTGCCTCTCCATGCCGCGGCGAGGATCTTTCCAGTCACCCGCTTCTCATACTCAGCACGCTTCTCATCGGTCCAGTCATCACCACCCTTCTCCTCCGCCTTGGCCATCTCCTCAATCTCCATCTGAGCGCTGATGGCACTGCTGACGGTACCCCAAGTATCCTTGATCATGTTGCCCTTGTCCTTGAGACGAGAGAAGAATCCGCTGACTCCACCAATGAGTGGCTTTTGCGATTTGATGAATGTGGCGGCTTTGCTGACGTAGGTCTGGCCGATGGCGTGGAGGATTTCAATACCAAAAGACTCCATCTTCATGTTCTCCACTTCCAGGCGCATCTTCTCGCGGAAGGAGTCTGTGACTTCAGGTCGCTTGTCGGTCTCCGTCCACACGCTGACACGATCGATGAGCTTCTTCGAGAGGGTATCGACACGCTCGTCACGAATCTTCTTGCGCTCAAGTTCGAAAGCGTGAAGCTCCTCGCGCTGTTCCTTGGTGAGACCTCCCTTGCGCTTCTCCTTCTCGCGCAGATTCTTCTCTTCCTCGGTCATACCTGCAGCTGCAGCGGCGGCGTCTGCCTCGGTTTGATCAGTGATGGCGAGTCTGGTGGGCACACCTTGTGGACGAGGTGTGGATGCGCCGGAAACTGGAGGCTTCGAGTCGCGGATCGGAATCTCATGTGTTGCTCCAGCGGCAGTGGCCTTCTCGGGAACAGTTTCGGTGTATGGTGGCGGTGGAACTGTGGCACCGGCGGTGGTAGTTGTGCCAGCAGTAGTCGTCTCAGCAGCGGCAGCGCCCTCGGGTGTCTTCGCGGCAGATTCACCTGCAGCAGCCGCCTCTTCCTCCTCTCGCATCGAAATCTCCATGCTCTTTGTAAGATCCTTCATCATTGAAATCTCACCAATCCAGTCCACAAATGTCTCACCACCAAAGATCATGGTGAAGAACTCGGCCGGGTCCTCAAAGCCAGAGTCAGGCTTCGCGCCCTCCTTTCCGAGTTTGTCGTATTGTTTGCGGAGGTCGGCATCGCTCAAGACTTGGTATGCTTCGCCGACAGCCTGGAATTTCTCGTGCGCGGTGGGGTCATCGGGGTTCTTATCTGGAGTGGATGTTAGGAATGGCCGTGTGACATGATGATATCAAGGACACACCTGGGTGGAGCTTGATTGCCTGCTTGCGGTATGCCTTCTTGATCTCGATTTCAGTCGCAGTGGGTGGAACGCCGAGCGCATCGTAGTAGGCGGTATCGACCACCATGGCGGGCGATCAGGAGTGGGGTGTCGGTGCGGTGGTGCGGCTGGTGAGGGTCGAGGTGGTATGAACGGGCGGTTGAGAGAGCAGGTCGATGTATCAGGCGAGAGGGGAGAGTATGCGGTGAGGGTGGCTGAGAAGGAGGATGAGGCAGTGGTAGAGGTGGATGTGGTGGTGAAGATGGAATCCAAGTCCAAGGTCGAAGTGAATTTGACACAAGACCCTGCTCGGCAAACGTGTCGCAGATGACGTGGGTCGGAGGCTTGGAGCTCGAGGGAGAAATCGCATGTGAAGGTTCGATCTTCATGGCATCCCTCGTTCCTTGCGTAGGTATACTCCCGTCGTTCGAAGCCGTCGATCATTCACCGTTATTACTACCATGAACAGATGACATCTGCTGGGAGCATGCCATCGTCTTGCGCACGAGACCTTGCAATGGGCGGCCTCAATCCGAAGTCCCGTCGTAATCGAAGTACGATAAGATCGAAGCAAGCAACGAAGAGCGTACCGTATGCTATGGCCTGGTAGGGACTTCTACTTCTTTCACTTCCGTTGCACACATTCAATGGTAGGTACCTTAGTATCCCACATCGCTCATGTCGTTCATCTGCACGCTAGGTTCCTCTGGGCGACAGGAGCAAGATCTCGACTACTTGAGGCAGGGACACTTTTTACGTATACTAGCTACTACTATATATATTTAGCCCTAGCCTATACCCGAATATAAAGACTACCTCTATCCCTCCGAGTCGTCCTCTCTTACGATAATATAATTCCCTTTATATACCTAGTATATACCTTTATCTACCTTTATATAAATAAGGAAGAAGCTTAGTATAAAG
>AFIV01000526.1:0-47991 GCA_000223765.2 Zymoseptoria ardabiliae STIR04_1.1.2 | reverse complement strand
GGGGGGGATGGAAGGTGTGGACGGAGGTGGTGATGGTGGTGGTGTTGGATGAGTTGTCGAGATGTTGTAGAGGAGGACCGGCAGACTTTCCCGTCGAGATGAACGATGATGTAATTTTAGCACTTCGCGCTAGAACGCGAGAAACACGTGATCTCTACCATCCCGTCTTTCTTCCAACTGGAACGTCACCTCACAATCTCCTTCCTCATCACACACCATAATGATCACACATCAATAATGCCCGGGCAGTATGGCTCATCTTCGACGATCGGCCATTCCAACATGGGCAATGCTTTCCACGACGACCGTGGCTTCTGGGCGGTGTTCGTGATGTGCTGGGGGCTGAGGTGAGACGAATCTCCGCGCAGAAAGATCCCTGGAATAGTGTGGCCGGGCTGGGTATATCAGCCTGATGACCTGATGAGCGTTGGACCACATTATTGTCCGGCTGCGGCCGCGGCAGGCATCTCTGTGTCTGTTCGTTCATCATCGTGCAGGACGACCGTGGTAATGCATGTTCGAGCAGTTGTCCAGGCAGAGCGGAGAGGGCATCGATAGCATGATTACCATCAAGCGCGCCGTCTCCGTACGCGGCCGGCGGTCTGGGCCTGTGTCGCCCGGAGTCGGTACTTGTCCACGAGCCGCGTTTCAAATTTGCGTGCAGCTGCTGGTGAAGCTACCAAGAGTCACGGCGGTTTTGAAGCATGGATCAATGCCAGATTGCAGTCATCTCACGCCAATAATGATAGGCACGAGCCAGCCAAGACTTTGATTTGGCCTGAGAGGAGTCCGACACACCCAGGTCGTGATACACGTCACGATGGGTCGTGCCGACCTGGAAGCGGTCGATCAGCGCGTGTCTCGAGCAGGGATGCAGAACCTCCATCCGGCAGTGCAACTGTTCATCGCCGGCAGTGCAGCCCAGGTTGTTTGTCCACACCGCGTCTGATACTGCGTACACGTCGAACACTTCCATTAGGAAGCGACAATGTGGGTGATGAGATCCATGATTCCGACCACGGAAACGGCAAAGGCCAACCGGCCACGTGGTCGTGCTGATTCAAGCACCTGTACGGTCCATGCAAAAATATTGATGACTCCACGAACCCCGACGTACCGGGAGCTACCCTGACCAGGAGCAGGACCTTACCGCTACCCAGGCAAACCTTCGTCACAGCCCGGGTCGTGCGCGGTGCACACAGCACGCAACCCTGTTGACGTGATGTTAGCTAATAATGTAAAGGAGAAAATGCTCGGTGCCCGTCTGTCATCGTCGCGGCCGTTTTGACTCCTCTACCTTCTCTCGGCACACCAGCGGCAGTCACGGCGAAGGTCATCAACGACGCGAAATTGGGCTCGCCGAAGGAACCTCGTACGATCGGTTGGGCAGTGCCAATTTGGCCGTGAGACGAGTTGCGACGTATAACGAGAATGAGCACGGCCTATCTCTTCACCAGCCTCGCTCGAACCCACGACTTTGCAGCCTTCCAAACAGCAAACGCCATCGTTTGGCAATCGAGGACGCCTTAGAGAATATACCATCACGACAAACACCATTCGCGTCGCATTCCACTCGGCGAGCGTCCACACACGTACCACTCCCGCTCAGCCATGGGTTGGAAACTGAAGGGCGGGAAAGCGTCAACGCCCAACAAGCCTTCCAACGGGGATGCTGCGTCGGCCCACAAACACAAGAATTCTCTTGAGAACCGACCTTTCGACGAGGATATTGCCGATCAATTCAAGAAGAATGTGCATCGACCGCCAAAAGGTGTCCAGAACTGGTTCGATGCATGGCCGTCGGATGGGGAGGACGAAGAGGAGGACGATGACAGCGATGATGATGACGACGATGATGATGATGACGATGATGTGGAAAAGGGACGCGGGAAGGGCGGACTTGATACAGTTCGCAAACTCGCGCCGGCTATTGCGCCGACTCTTCCACAAGTCGACATTCCCAAGCCTAGAACGAAGACGGCTTCGGAGTACCCACATCGTAGGCCGCCTTTGGACGGGCTTCACGAAGCTCGTAGTCGACCGGCGCGGCCACACAACCCCACTCACAATGCCGGCCAGATGCGAGTGAAGCAAATGTCCAGACCGCGCAGTGCGGATAGCGTCTGCTCCGTCGCCGAGAGCGAACGCTCGAAGCACCTCTCTCCCAGGAAGGCACATTTGGACTCTCCAGACATTGACCACGTTACTCTGCGGGACAAGGCCAGATCGGCGCTCTCAGATTACAGTATCGATGCCAGCTTGCCCGACATCCGTGCCAGCCTCATGGTCGACGATCACTGTTCCGTCATTTTGGGGTCCGCCTCGACGGTGGACCTTTCCAGATTGCCATCGATCAAACCGCTGCAGGTGGCGACCAGCCCTGGCAGCCCAGTGTTGAAGCCCAGCTACAGCCTGGATAACTTCTCCTGGTCTTCTAGCGCTTTCAGTGAGCTGCAGCATGAGCAGCTGAGTCCGGATCAGTCTGTCGGATCGCCTGATGGAACGGCTCTAGCATCCTCCGACGAGATCGGGCCGAGGGACATCAAGCGTACATTCTCCCACGACGCAGGTTCTCTCCATGAAATGCAACATCCACGACCCTCATCGCGGCTACCGATCCTGTCTACGGCAAGCTCTCGCGACCCTGCTAATGGTGTGGTGTGCGACGATGCAGTGTCAAATCCAATCCGAAAGATGAGCTTGCCAGCTGCTCCAACCCCCGAGTCTGGTCATGTGGTTGTGGTCACCGATGAGGAGATGGCGATTTTGAAGACCATGAGGCAGAAGACCTCAATGGCACCAAGTCCCTCTTGGAGTGAGACCATTGGAAAATTCCCAGCTCCGGCTGAACAATTACCTGTCACGCCGCCATTGAGAACACCGCCGCTGCCGCCGAAAAGCAAGAATCGTCATTCAAGTCGCAAAGACAGCGCAATGCCGTCTGCCAAACAGTCGCCAACTGTTCAAGCAGATACTCCCCGCGAGTCAAAGGTACAAAGCAAGACCAAGCTCGAAGAATGCTCGCAAGGCGAGAGCTACCTGGAATCCGAATCTTCAGCCTCCTCGGTCGTCAGCGTGGATGAGGTCAGGAGCACAACGCCTATGCGATCTACCTTTCTGGAAAGCCACTCGCCACCGGCACGAGATCGCGACGATCCTTTGCGCGCAAGTGCCCAGAGGATATCGGAAGCACGCAAGCGAGCCTCAACCTGGCAATCAGAAGTAAGCGATGAGAGAAATCATCCACCCGCCCCGGAAAAACCTCCAACAATATCCCCCGAAGCACAACGACGACTGGAAACTTTCATCGCCACCAAAGGAGCTCCGCCTCCTCTGAATGTATGGATCAAGGCCACCACCATGCGACGGGAGAATCCTCTCGTACCACCCGTAACCGACGCCCAAGAAATGCCCATGCCTCGCATAGCTGCCAGAGCTTCGCGCAATGTACAACAGGTGTCACCACCACGCCTTCATACCCCTCACCGCGAACCAACACTCCCCCTCCCCAATCTCGGCGTCCAAGGCCACTCCACTCCAAACCTCCTCGAACAAGACCCTCCTCCTCGCCGTCGACGAGACCCAATGACCCGATTCAGTAAAGTCCCCATGCCGAACCCGTTGAAATCTCACCCCATCGAACCGTCCCTTCCTCCCGCCTCCCTCCATTCCCGCAAATCCTCGCGCTCCACCCAAGCCCCCGAAATCATCTCCGCCACCGTTCGCCGACTACCCTGGGACACCGGTCCGGTAATCTCCCCTCCCTCCCTCGCTGCCAGCCGCATGAATTCCTACTCCTCCCACTCTACCCTCTCCTCTTACGATTCCTGCGAGCAATTCCCACCCGAGGTTCCAGCTTATACCTCCCACGGCACAAACGACTGGACGGACACGACGGACCCTCGACGCTCCAAGTCGCGTGGTCGGAGACTGACCCGTCGTGCCGGAGAGCGAGATGGTAAGCAGGACGGCGGCGGCGGCATACTGCGGACGGTGGAAGTGGGTGTGGAGAAGACGGAAGGACGAAGGAGGGAACTCTCGGCTGCGGACGACGGGGGATTGGCGCCGGGACTGGATCCTTGGCATGTGCTTGCGGGGAGGACGATGCGGGCGAGTAAGAGTTATGGTGGGGGTTTGAGTGGGATGTATCAGCAACAGGGAAAGGGGACGAGAGCTTGAGGGGTGGGAGATGGGGAGAGGAGGGTTGGGTCGGTTCAGAGATTGGGTCATGGGTGATGGGGATTGAGCAACGGCAGATGGCCTTGCGATACGAGAGACTGCAGACACCCGTCGTTGGAGATGAATGGCGATGAGAAGGATGGCATTCGATTTGGTGCATATTGTATGTTTTTGCACTTGCGTGTTTTATGGCTTCATTCAAACGTCTGCGGACATGCATTATCTCGATCAATCAAGCTTCTCCTTCCCACCCCCAGCCTCTACATCGCCAAAGTTCAGAAGAAGCTGAATATGCCGTTCGACAAATATGGAGCCACTCCTCGCCCAGGTCGACACTTCCCTCCCTACTTTCAAACGCACCATCTCCACCCGCAGCGGTACACTTATACGACATCAGAAGCACAAATCCCCAAGACTACAAGCGTTTGTACAGCAGTCGCCATTGCCGTCGCACTTGTCTAGAAGTGGTGAATCAGCAGGCAAATTGTCATTCGCAGAATCGTAACCCTCGAAAAGAAAAAAGTGCAAGGAACGTACAGCCGTTCGGAAGACAAGACCAACATTTCCGCACGCCGAATTCTTCATGGCACATGGGCCTATCTGCTGGACAGAACTTTCCTCCATCTTCGCATCGGTCTAAGAAATTCGTTCCATTGTGAGTACTTTGTCGCCTTCTTTTTTGGAGTAGGTCTCGACGGTAGAACACGTACGGCGACATTTGCTGACAGAGCCGTCGAGAACGCAGGTCAGTTTGTCTTTGTTGCAGCATTCGATGTAGGCTGGAGCTGCGCCGCAGATGACTGGTCGGGAAGTTAGTGATGTGAAGAGAAGGTCTTTCGTGTGGAGAGTATGTGTGTGGGAGGAAACGGACCTCCATCCTTGGAACACGCGGTAGCGCTGATTCCGACGGCCAGAGCGAACAAGAGCAGAGGTTGGGTGGAGAATCGCATTCTGTGGAGATTGGGAGCTGGAGTAGCTGTAGAGAATGTTGAGAAAGAGCAAAGAGCACAAGCACAAGCATGCGGTTCTGTGGTCTATGCACTGATTTGCGGCGTGCGAAGGAAAGATGAGGCGAAAGATGCCGTAGGTATCCGTTTCATCTCAGGGATAATGGTGCATATAACGGAGCTACTGGCAGTGAGGCGGTGGGGCAAATCTGCGATGTGGTCACCCCCGTTGCGATGAGAGCCGATGCTGGTGGCATGGAGGGCGCGATGTTGCTAGAGAGGTGGAAGAGGAGGAAGGCTGTGAACTGGATCATGGCATATATGTCATGGCGGTGTTGCATAATTCTTGACTTTGGCTCACTCGTTGAGAGTTCACAAGCTTCCCGAATTTGGATTTTCGGCTGGATCATCATCCCTCTTTTCACCTCCTACCATCACCACCTCAGACTCCTAGATAATCTCACGGGTCGGATGTCACCGTTCGGAGCTCAGTGGTGGTGGTCACCTCCGTGACCGTGTGGCTCACGGTAGGCGTCGTAGTGATGAGCGTCGTAGCGGTGACACTCCTTGTCGCTGTGGCCGTCGCGCCGAGATTCGTCGTCGGGATGAGCGTGGTGGAGACCGTGACGGGCGTCTGAATACAAGCACAGGCCGACTTGATGACCGATCCGGCGCGGTTGGTGAACTGAGATAGCTGGGCGGCGGCGGCGAAAGAGGGTTCTGGGATGGGGGAGCGCTTGGGATAGCCGTCACTGACAACGCAGGATTCGAGATACTATTCTCTTCATAGCCTATCAATCTCATGCCATTAAACCTCTCGCAGCGTGGAGTAAGATCAGCTTCAGTGATCCAAGGTACCGGTAGAGAAGACCTTCCATTTGGTCTCGTTGTCCGATGACGACCGATACGAAGTCGTGTATGCCTATTCCACTGCGTAAAGAGTATGCCTTCGCTGACTCCATCGCGGCGGTTGTCTTCGATAAGTGCATAAGTCGATAAAAGTCTGTCTAAGAGAAGGAAGGAGGAAGCAATAAAAGCGAAGTTTCGGAGCGCAAAACATATGACTAAGCACATCCTGGACTTTCCTATTGCAGATCGGAGCGGAAGCGCTACGTCAGCAGCCGATGAGCTAGAGAATTAGTGAAAGTCTAAATCAAAGGTCGTGTTTCCGTTCTCTCTCCGACATCATTGCCACTCTTCTACACCGCAAGCCCCGAATCACTGAGAGCGGAGTCAGCAGATCCACGCAATCCAGTGCGATCGCTCGCACGACGTCAACGCGAGCCAGACAAGCTCGTGGCATCGCAGAAGCAACACCTGATCAAGTTCAAGCAGCCTCTTCCACCCGGATTCTTGGCCAATAATGACGCAGATCTCGGGGCCGCGGCAACACGAACCAATGTCTAGATCGTGGCTCTTTTTTTCGACCTCACTTCCTCCTATCAACTTCTGTATGGCGAGCGCCACAAGCCTCATTGCGATCAGTCAGGGGCCTCCGACATCATGCCAGACGAGGCGGATCCTGCTCCCGTCTTTGTCTTCCTGGACCCCGTGAATAAGCCGTCTACTGGCAAGTCTGCTAAATTCCGGACAAATGTTCGGTCCCACGTTACCCTCCGGCAACATCGGGTCCGGAGGCTGCAGGAGAAATTCACAAGCGCAACGGCGGGGTCACAGGGGAGAAGAGATCAGGCTTGCAGGCAACTGGATGAGAAGAGTCCTCAAGAAGCAGCAGCGAGAGGAACAGACCTCTTCAAGCTCGAGCAAACCCGTCCCATCGTCACGACATCCGCCGACCTCACCAACGCATCCATCGCGGCCCTCCGCACCGGCTCTCTGGCTTTCAGATTATACATCCTCAACGAGCCATCCAACGACATCGGCGACATTCTCAATGATGTGGAAGTCGACGCCATCTCCGTCATTGTAAGCACATAGCCCTGCCGCCTCTTCAACGCAGCGTACAGGCAGTCACTCACCGCATTTGGCAAACTTTACAGAACAGCTACATTCAAGATTCTCTTTCGCAAGCCCGCGTGTGGGAAGCGGAACATCCTATCATCGTTCCCGGTACAGCCGAAAAGTTCCTCCCGCATCAAATATTCGAAGACCCGGCCCTTGTCGTCTCGGTCATGCTACTCGGACTGGCGACCATTCTCCTCGATCGGCCCGGGCCACAAACGCAGATCGCTCGTCGAAGTATGCTCCGCCTCCGTGGCCATGTTATGCGGAGTGTAAATTCCGCGCTGGACGATTCGAGCCGAGTGGTGAAGGATGAGGTGCTGGTGGCGGTGATATTGCTCGCGAGAAGCGATGCGATATACGGTTCGAGAGAAGCTGGACTGAGTGACAGCTGCCCAGTGCATATGACCGGCGTGATGGACATGGTGAATATGAGAGGAGGACTAAGCGAATTGGGTTTTGACGGAGTGGTCGAGGCTTTTGGTAAGTGAGACCCCCTTTCTTCAAACATGTGCCTATACAGGAATTTGCACATGACCATGTGGAGTGGACTTCAGTTCGATCCGGCTGACCATGCTCGTGAACAGTTCTATGGCAAGACGTCAATATCGCGGACATGACCGGAGGGAGAACGTACAGTCACCTCGTAAAGGATCGGAATGCGGCATGTGATACGGAGTCCACAAAACGAAGTCGAATAGCAAGTGATTAAGCTGGAGTGTGGTTTGATGGTGCAGCGTATTGCTAAACATATTCATGGCGAAGCTGCTTGAGATTTGATGAGCCAATGCAGCAAGACTTTCAGGGGCCGTGGCACTGCCCCTCCACCTTGCGGCAAGCCTTCACTGCCCACTCTGCTCCCGGCTGCCAGGACGGAGACTATGGCCATGGAGCTCGATGCTGCCTGTCTAGATCCGAGATAAGCACACGGTCTGGTCGGCTAAGTCGATTTGATCGCTGACATTTTTTCTCCAACTCACAGACGAAAGGGTCGTGCGTCGAACGGAAGATTACATGTGCAAAGAACAACCGACACCTTAGGCCGTATCACGATCCAGTCCATATGGATCATGCTCCATGCCAGCTTACATATTCATTCGCCCTCGATTTCAGCGTTTGTTGAGGATGAATTCGGAAAGAAGGAGGTGCAGGCATTTGATATGGTTTGTGTTTGAGAACAGCATCCGACTTTCCCGCGGAAACATGAAAGCACCGAGAGCAAGATAACGACAGGTTACAACATCAGTACGATGGTCAAACAGAACGTCTTATGAGATTGGTCGTGGATTTTATCCCTCGATACATTTCGTTCGGTCCATGAACAGCTCTCCGCCCTTATGTGAACATTCTGATTGACTCATTCTCGACCACAGACTTCTCATCTCGCTGATCACTTGCCTCTTATCGTTCCCCTTTGTCGTCCTTGCGGCTCGCCAATATCATCTGCTATCATCCGTCCGCTTACCTTCTAGAAGACCGAGGGGAGCTCGAAGAATGGTGACGACAGGAAGGGTGATCACGCTCGTAGCGACGCTCCTCCTCACGCTCCAACCACTTAGAAGAGCCGACCAACGGGCTCGGTCCGGCCGAAGACCTCTCAGAGTAGAGGTCCGATCCAAGATCCGAGTAATTGGTGTTGCCGGAGGTGGAGGCACGACTAGATCCCCAGCGGGAGGAAGACGCGGACGAGGATGGGATTGTTCCGTAGCCAGAGCCGGAGCCACTGTATTCACTGTATCCGCTGTAACCCGAGTGACCAGTGGCGGTAGTCGGACGGGTGCTGGGATAGCTACTTCCACCGTAACTGCCACTGTAGGGGACCGAGCTCCTGTCGGATTGGTAGTCGGTGTAGCGAGCTCCAGAAGAACGTTCGGAGCAGACGGATGGAAGTCTGGGGGCAGCCTGAGGAGTGTACCCGTACGGATCTCTGTTCGGTTGCGCCCTGTCGAAGTACGACGGACGACGATCAGGGAGAATCCCGTAGGCCATCGAAGGTGAGCGGTTGCGGGTGGGGTCATAGGCAGTGGAGGGACGACGGGCGGACTCGGAGGGATAGCCGGCGGTGGGTGGATACATACCTGCGTTGAGGAGCGAGCCGGACATGCCTGGGCGTGATGGAGTGGAGTCGTGGAGGCTGGAATAACCGCAGCCCGGGACGTACCCGTAAGGGTATCCGGAAGGGTAACCGTAGCCTGACATCTTGGAGATCGCTGGACTGTTGGTCGGGGGAGACTTTAGGACCGGCCTAAGGTGTGGTTTGATCGGGGTGGTTTGGTCGAACAGCTGTGTTGCGGGAGTCGAACGAAGCGCGTGAGAATGCTACTGTTGGTAGTCTTCTCAGGTGTTCTGGCTGTTGGGAAAGCTGACGATCTTTTGGTTTTGGGCCGGCGAGAATATCAGATCAATAATGAACCCACAGGTTCAGTTTGGAGCGCGAGAAAGGCTTTGACTCGAGTCGATGTGCCCACGACAAGGACTGGCAGTGCGTGCATGGTTGAAACTGAGGAGTGAGAGAATGGCCTTGTTTCGAGTTAATGTGCTGAGAACAAAGACCGCTTCGAGCTCTGGCGATGTAGCAGTATCGATTGATGTTGTAAGGCATTGCGACACTGCGGATGGGGAGAATGGTCCATCGTCCATTGTCATCGGACAAAGCAAGACTGAATGCCATTGCATCCAAGCCTTAGGAACAAATCACTGTGGTGTTGATGCTGATCCAAGCAACGAGGCACCGGGCCAAAGACCCTTATGCGAATGTGCCACACAGCATCTCAGTCCGAGCCAAAGGTAGCTTCGGAGATGGCATGTAAAGACTTGTCGAAAGTAGGCGCTACTCGTGTGCAAAGGGCGGTCTATACCAGTTCTCGCTTTGGGTCCAGAATTTGCAGGCCCGACCACGGTCAGCAGTGTTGCCGTAAGCGAAGTGTGATCTTCCAGTAACGTTCCTCCTAGATCGAGGGAAGAACTCACTTCCTCGCTCACAGTCGTCGAAGCCGATTCTAGCTGCGGACATGGGCGGAAGAGTTCCAGCATCGTCCCTGTTCGCCGAGCCATGGGTCTTCAGCTTGTGAAGCCATTCCCTCGCATCGCACGAGGATGTCCAATCGTGCTGTATCGCAAGGCTGGCGATCCGCAGCATCGCATGGGTAGCAATCTGCAGCATCGTGGCTCGCCAGCACATGTAAGCGCGAATGCGCGATTTTCGAGTGACCGGCAGCGGGGACGTTCGCCTCGTCTGCGTCCTGGGCCAGGGTACAAAAGGCAGGCTGAAATCCTCCAATTCTTCTTTCCTTTCGCCGACAAACAACTACCTCTGTCCAACATCCGACTGCGGTAGGACCTCGACAACGACCTTGCTCATCTCTTCACTACGGTGCTACGCCAACAAGCACTCCGCTCAACGTCCACCTGCGGTATCACGCCGACGCCCGCGCGACATGCCAATACCATGCGCTCCAACATCTTCCTGATTTGGGCTCTCGCCGCTTCTTCTGTCACCGCAAGGCTGGGATGGGGTGGTACGATCCACCCTGGAGTGCTCTGGCTCACGGTCTTCACCACTAACTCACTCGCCAGGGGAATGCCAACACCAAAGCGATTGCTGTAAATGCGGTAAGATCAGCGAAGGGCAGAAGGCCTGCAGCCGTCCGAGATTGTCCCTCGGGCGATGCAAGCAGCTCTCAATCTCTCCGTATGCCCTTTGCGATCGAGTCATCGCTGACCCTTCCGCTCTTTTGCTTTAGATCCGGGAAGCAAATGCGCGCTCCAGTGCATCGGTAAGTGCCTGCATGTCGCAAAGCCTCTCGGTTGATGCAGTCGGTTGCTAAGATGCTCTGCCTTAGACAGTCCGAGAAACCCTGGTACATTTGGCACGCGCTGCCTTCCTCAGTCCGAGAGGGATTGCGGCATCACTCCCTCGTCCTGTCACTGCAACCCGTAGAGCAGACCAATTGGAGGTGGTACTGAGAGCCGCGGATGATTTGTGCGGGAGATGACGAGACTTCTTTGATGCCACGGAATCCGTCATCAGCCGGAGAGGGGGATCTGGTTGTATGCCTTGCGACGAAAGTGGGTTGGGAGAAGTGCGAAATGGGTATCAAGTCCAAGCTTCCATCGGACGCCTGATGATTATACAGCGTATCTACAAGCCTTGACCATATCGAACTGCCAAGGAAGTGTTCATCGAGCTTGTGAGTCGCTCTGGTCTGCATTGTCATTCTCGTCCTCTTCAATGAGTCTTCCAACTTCATCGACATTACTCAGGTCATCGGCATCGTCTTTCTTTCCGATCTCGTCATAAGTGTCAGTGCCAACCTCCTCAGCTGCCTCAGTCCTCCGCAGCTGCTCGATCTCGTGATCACCGTCCATCGAATTCCAGCGATCTTGATACACGGAATCACCTCCACTCGGCTCCTCCTGTTCCACCTCCTGTTGCGGTAACAAAGCTGCGTCCTCGTGAGATGCCGGTTCTTGCTTCTCTGTTCTGAATCCGTGAACGACCTTCTTGTTGATCCATTTCCCGAAATTCGTGCAGGGCCTGTCGACAAGCAACTCCAGAACATGCGCCAAGCAGACCGCGACGAGGACACTGACCAGAAGGAGGATGAAATAAATGAGCACATTCAGAGCCGCCGAAGTCCGATAGACATCTTCGAAAGGTCCGTCCGTGAATTTCGAGCACATCCCATCGTAGAGGCGTTCTTTCAAAGGCAAAGAAACAAGACTGTTCACAAGTAAATGGGAAAGATACAACATGAAGCTGATCTTCCCCATGTATTGAATGACACGGAGCTCCAACATCCTCCGTGCCAGAGCCAGGTGGCAGCAGCTAGTGACAACGCAGATGGCACCCCACCCTTGCCAGAAGCGGCCTTCGCTTCCATTGGCACGAAATCCACCGGGCAGCGGGACGTACTTTGTCCAGCTGTACCCAGGCCTGGTAAAATCGTCCGAGGAGCTTTTGTAACTCATCAACACAAGTCCAGTCATCAACACAGCCACCCAGACACGGGTCTGTAGAGCAGTTGCACGCTTCGAAATATTCGCACAGCCGTTCGCCTGGCGTACGTAGTCTGCGAGAGCAAGGCCAAATCCAAAAAGCCAATAGTTCCAGAACGCATCGAAGAAGGCGTACATGGTAACGAAGATGATGATGCCCATTCTTCGTCGGTAGTCTTGGACTGTGCTCAACGCCAGAATGAACCCAAAGATGAACATGGAGCCACTGAATTCGAAGGGTATAGTCCACATGGGATAATTGATGGGTGGGTTGGCATACAGTGGTACGACGTAGTCCGTCTTGAATGGAGAAGCCCAGGGCAGGATTTTTGCAAAGACCGCAAGTAGCTGCTCTGAAGTTGGCCCTCCAGGTGGTTTCATGATCAGACCCTCGAGCACGTAGATGCACATCATGACGAAGCAGGGGAGATACAGTCGAAACCATCGTCGCACAATGGACGAACTGAGCGAGGTGGACAGCTCTTCCAGGCGATTGGTCCGTGCCAATTCGATTGGCCGCCAGGATAGGACGAAGCCCGACAGAATGAAGAAAATGGACACCTGCGCGTTGCCGGAGGATGTGAATAAGCGGAGGATGGGCAGTCTCCAGAAGCCCCAGAACCTCGTCCCTTCCTCGTAGTAATAGACGCCATCGGGATTGTAGTCTTTCAAGACCCTCGCTCCGAACGGAGCATCAGAGAAGATGGACAGCCACTCCAGATGGTAGTGATTCATCACGACGAGGAAAGCTGCCAGTCCGCGAAGGCCATCGAGCCAAGCAGTCTCTCGCAGGGCTGGACGTTGAGAAGACTCTGTCGTCCGCGATCCAGGCCTCTTGATCCATTCGGGCCTCTTGATCCAGTCAGAAATCTTGATCCATTCGTGTACCTTGACCCAGTCCGGTATCCGCTGGACTGTTTCCGATGACATTCCTGGGAATGGGTGCTCATTCGTTTGGTCTTGCGAGGTGGCACTGCGTGAACGTTATCTCCTATCTGCTGTTCAGCCGCATGTGCGCTTGGCGTTCTTGCAGCATGATCCTGGTGATCATCATCTGGCGCGCACGTGGCGGCGAGAACCACGACTCCGGCCCCAGCGAAAGAGTTTGTTGGACACGTTCGTGGCGAGTCAAGTCGAACAGTCGGACGGTCGACTTTGACTTGTCTTTATCGCGACGTTATGGCCCAGTCGACAACGAGGGTGGATGATGTATACGGGAGATGGAAGAAAGACCAAGCGATGGAGTTTAGACTCCAACGTCCAAGGCAGAACTGCTGCGGGGGGAGCTTCCAAGGAAATCCCCGAAATTCATCCCAGCTCTCAACAACATCTGCGACCCTTCGTCCTCGACCTTCTACAACAACTCCCTCGTCTCGTCCTAAGGCTCGATACCCTAGTACCAACGGCACGACCGTCGACACACAAGTGCGAATCACGCTCGCTCACACTCTGACGGCCACCACCCCAAATGCTCGCTCGAAATACCTGAGACCAATTCCCGTCACCTGGAAGCCCACCTGCGCTCAACGCCGAAACCATGCCAGGCACGAAAGCCAAGAGCAAGAATGCGGCCAACGCTCTCGTATACGACATCTTCCTCTGGGTCTTTACCGTCGTTGTCGATCTCTTCTTCCGAGAAATTCACCCTCGCAGTTCATGGCGAATCCCCAAGAAAGGACCTGTGATCTTCGTGGCGGCGCCGCACGCCAATCAGTTCATCGACCCACTCATATTGATGCGCGTGGTGCGTCAAGATGCGCATCGACGGATTGCATTCTTGATCGCGGAGAAGAGCATGCGAAGGAAGTTCATCGGGTGGGGAGCTTCGTTGGTGGGATCCGTGCCTGTGGGAAGAGCATTGGATTTGAAGAAGCCGGCCAAGGGCAAGATCTGGTTACCAAAACCTGAGGAGGACCCAACGTTGATCAAGGGTACGGGTGTGGATTTCAACAATGGCGAGTACATGCCTGGAGGACTACTGGTCTTGCCCAGTGTGAACAACGTTGCTGCGAATGCGGAGATCGCTTCGATCGAGTCCGCAGATGAACTCAGACTGAAGAAGCCATTTAAAGGAGATACGGCGTTCAAGCAGCTGACCGGGAAACTATCGGACAAGGACAACCAACAGAACGAATCAGACTTCAAGGACTTTGAGGGCATCAGATTCAGTGTCGCACCACACGTCGACCAAGCAGATGTATACGACTCCGTCTTTGAAAGGCTACATAGTGGAGGATGTATAGGTATATTTCCCGAGGGAGGCAGCCATGACCGGACGGAGCTATTACCTTTGAAGGCTGGACTGGCCATCATGGCTCTTGGGGCACTCGCCGAGGACCCCGACTGCGGTGTTACAATCGTTCCAGTTGGGATGAACTATTTTCACGCCCACAAGTTCCGCTCACGAGCTGTGATTGAATTCGGCGCGCCCATCGAGATCGAGCCGGAGCTTGTCGAACAATACAAGAACGGCAGCAAAAGAGATGCGGTGGGCAAAGTCCTGTCAAACGTCTACGATGCTCTGTCCACCGTCACTGTTCAAGCTCCGGATTACGACACACTGATGTTGATTCAAGCCGTCAGAAGACTATACAACCCCAAAGGAAAGAAGCTGCCTTTACCATTCATCGTCGAGCTTAATCGGAGACTGATCAAAGGCTACCAAACGTACAAGGACGAACCAAGAGTCGTTCAACTTCGCAAGGAAGTTCTCGACTACAACAGAGCCTTGTTCAGGCTGAACATTAGAGATCATCAGGTTTCTTATGCCAAGTTCTCCTGGTACAAAGTCATCTTCATCCTGTTTTACCGACTGGCGAAGCTACTAGTCTTGACAGCGGCTTCACTCCCGGGCGTTGTGCTGTTCGCACCTGTCTTCATCCTTGGCAAGCTCATCTCAATCAGGAAAGCAAAAGAAGCATTGGCTGCGTCCACAGTCAAAGTCAAGGCTCGAGATGTCATGGCGACATGGAAGATCCTCGTCTCCCTGGCTCTGGCTCCCGCTCTGGACATCTTCTACACAATCGTGATCGTCTACTGGACATGGAGCAACAGGATACGAGGCCTTGTACCAGATTTTGTCCCTCTCTGGCTAGTCGTCATCTTCGGCGTCATCTTCTTCCCTTCTGTCTGCTTCGCCGCCTTGCGCTTCGGCGAGATCGGTATGGACATCGCAAAATCCCTTCGACCTCTCGTCCTCTCCATCAACCCTACCTCAAGCAACACTCTCGTCCGCCTCCGCGCCAAACGCGAAGAACTCACCCAGAAGATCAACGACATCATCAACGTGCTCGGACCGGAGCTCTTCCCCGACTTCGACCACCAACGCATCCTCGCCGACCCAGAGCACCCTCTCCACTCACCAGACCGCTCTCGACCCAGCACACCCTCCCACCGCCGCGAAGGCAGCGAAAGCGACGGCTTCAAATTCACACCCAGCAGCCCCATCTCCCCTCTCACCGCCGGCAACAACAGCGCCGCGGCTCTCACCGCTTCCCTCCCTCGCAATGAGAGTTTCCACAACATCGGCCGCATCGGCCTCTTCGCCACCCGACCTGGAACGCCCAATCGCAGTCGAAGTCGAAGCCGCGCGAGTAGTAACGACTACAAGCAGCGTCCGAACTTCAAACTCACGTCCATTAACAACTCGAACGGTGGCGCGAAAGCGAATTTGGAGGAGGTCAGCAAGAATCTGCACGAGGCGATGAGGGAGCGCGGGAGGAGGAGGAAGAGTAAAGACGGCGCGGGGTTTCAGCTCGAGGCTGATAGTGGAGGGGAGAGCGAGGAGGATGACGGAGTGGAAGTGAAGAAGGTGGTTTGATGGACTGAATGAAATCGGTACAGATTTAACGATTGTGATGATTGCGTTAGCGTTTCTCACGAGATCAATGAAGATGAAACTCAGAATTCTCGCACCAACATCGTCCTCCGACTAGCGAGCTTGTCTTCTTCCGATCGAAGGATTGTACGTCCGATTTCGTATCTTCCTTCGAATGCGGCACCACCTTTTAAGCGATTGATGGCGCCCACATTTCCCACACGCGAGGACCACGCGAAGGATCTGGGTTGGCAAGCGACCACATACACCGATGATCCTCCAAGACCATGTGAGCGCGTGGGGAAGTCTGCCGCGCTCGATGGATCGGGGATGGTGCTCGAAGGATGGATAAGCTCAGTGCTGCAGAGTTTCGATGAGGGGAGGAGTTGAGGAAGGGATTGGCGAGCGACTGGCAATCGGACTCGGGCGGGATGTTCATGTTCACGTTCGTTGGAGGCGACCGGTCGATGCTAGGACTTTTCTCCGGTCTTTAAGACATGGGAGCATGAGCATGGGGGAGCATGTTTTGTGAGGATTCATCGAGTGAAAGAGAGGGATGATGGTGTCTCGAATTAGTTATTACTTTGCTAGCTCGTGGATGCAGGTTTCATACGGTTAATAGACGGAAGGATACTTCCGCGCGATGCTCGTATAAAAGTTCACTTATTAGTGACAACTTCCAACGTGAAAAGGATTGTTTTGAGTCATGAAGCCAAGCCAATGTTCACTTCATGAGTAGCGACGAGGTGATCATAATGGGCATTCCGGGAAACTCAACAGAATCCTTGTTGCACATCTCATGCACAACCGTCAATGTTCCCCACAGTAGGACCTCGAAGGAGTGCCAGGAGTGCCAGGTTGCATCGATCGACCGTTGTTTCGCCTTACTGGGAAGGTGAAATGGGAAGTGATGTTGCACTGAACGATTCTGCCCGTTTGGTGGAAGAATTGTCCGTTGACCGAGGAATGAAGTGCGATGTACATTGCGACGGTACATGACGGAGCTGAACTCTCCGGCTATGTCAGATCGGCGTGCGCGGATCGTGAATTCGGAGTCCTCCGGATAAAGGGTCGGGAGTGGCATGCTCTGATGGTCGGACAATTGCCACGGCGTCAGACCGCGTGGTCCAGAACGGCGCAACACCAGGTGAGATGCGCGCTTGTGTGTTCCTTTGAAGGATTCGTCACTGGTTGAAAGACACCGCGGACGACTCCGGGGAAGAGGGCTGTGATCTCGTAGGTGTGCCGAGCCGAAAGGTAGCGGAATAAGGTTTTCCAACGTCGCTTACTGCCTTAAGGTAGTTGTGCGTAGGTCCCCCGCCAGGCTTACGCTAGTGATCTCGAGGCGCAGGAAGGATTCGTCGAATTCGGCTCAGGTGAGTGCGGAAAGTCTGATGAGGCGTCGCTCGATCGCACGGCCGGAGAGGACTCCATTTCCTCTTTTGGTGGAAGCGCCACGGCTGTGACGGACGGACTTGCGTCCTGGTGACGATCCGAATAATGTAATGCTAGGAAGCATTAATGATTTGTGATCATCTTTAATGAGAGGCTCGCCCGAAATAGCCGGCCGCAACCTGGAGGTGCTCATCGTCGAGGACTTGGTGTGCGGCCGAGCAGCTCGATCGCCTGAGCGCGGATGTGCGGACGGTTGCATCGAGCAGCAACAACGGATAGGGGGCAGCGCACGTCGAGGAGGCCTGATGAGGAGGAGGAGTTGATCGAAGATTCGACACCTGTAGGACTGCCAGAAGGTTGGAGGACTGCTTTCGAAAGCTCAACAATTGCCTGAAATTCGGCTTCGAACACATCGAGCGATGTAGACTCAACAATGTTGTCGGATGCCAAAACCTGACAAGATAGGTGGTTGGCCTTCAGAACTCTGCATCGAGCAACGTCCGCTTCGTTCATCGTTTTCATATGAACGCCGAGAAAGACACTGAAGGCCCTTTCCCATCGTTCCAGCCAGCGTCGACATTCTTTGCGGTCGTCCGAATCGATTGGAGAGCTAGGCGGCGAATTGCTCGCTGGATCTTTCCACGCTCTGGACAGCTTCGATGAGCAGTGAAGTAGTGTTGCCTGAGCCTGACCGAGGCTTGTGATTTGGTTGATTGTGGGCATAGGCAGCTCTCTGGAAGCACTTGGTGGCATGACAGGGTATGCCTTTCTCGTCAAAGCGGGTGGTGAAGGCGTTGTAAATGGCACCGGGTATGATCTTTGGTGTTTTGACAATGTGACTCCTGAGGTGTAGTGATCTCTCGTGGCGGTTGGCATCTTCTAGAACGACGAGGGCGAAGCAGGACCGATTCGTGAGATGCTCGTGCTGTTCGGTGAAGTCCGTGCAAGCATCAGGGGAGCATCGCGCGTAGGCTGGAGGCGGCGGCGAGCCCTTTAATACATATCATTCGCTCCATGCCGCATCGGGAGGGTGCTGCGCTCACGCTGCGGTTGCGGCATGGAAGAAGACTCTAGCAGGCCCTCAGCTGTGGCTTGTGGGCTTCTAGGCCACGTGGTGAGCGCGCGACAGCCAAAGCTTAAAGACGCCTCTCTCGTCTCGCAAACCTAATTCAAGAGCGTTGCAGAAGCCCCGATGCCGCATTTGTGTACAACTTGGGCTGTACCTTTGTACCCGATCGGAATGATGCGCACTGCAATCCTTTTGACAAACGCCTGCGCAAAGTCAAGCTCGTATTGCCCATGCCTTGACAAAGAAGACGTCTGATCAGGACTGACAAAAGCGAGCAAGAAGATGGCGCAACCATATTTCGCATGGCACAACGGCGTGAGCCATTCATCAGCAAGGTTTCGCCGAGAAGTACGAGGTCGCTGATGAGGGCTTCGGGACGAAGGTGACGAGATTGTCCGTAGGATTTGCAGTGAGCGATCCTGCAGGATGCACCGCGGTGGCCTGTACTCAGGATCGCGAAGGAATCGCGTGCGGGAGCTTAGAGTTTCCGCGGCACGCATTGGCATCAGCCTTGTGAGAATTGTCATCACAAATGCTGCATAATTAGCCTGGTCATCATGAAAGATGTCACAGCTCGGCGCTCTGGACCATATCGTCAGCAATGTTTTCTTTTTCCAGCGCAAGTCATGCCCAGTAAGGACGGCATTACCGAAGACCCATATGGCTGGACCTTGTCGGTGGGCTCTCGGCCTTTGTCGCGGGCAGGCTGTGTCCTTGTGTGCGGTACACACTGATGGTAGTGATGAATGACCACAGCGAAGGGCACGAAAGTAGCACACTGTTTGCTGAGCTGCGCCGTGCCTGCAGGAGTGAACTACCTCTCAGTCCCAGCTCCCAGAAGGAGTGCAGACACAGACAGTGCATCGCCGTGGAAGGACACTGTAGCCGAAGGATTGTAGACCGCGCGAGGAACATGCCGCCCCGCAGATGCCGCTGTACGCATACAGCATGACGAATGGGTAACTGCGCGTGTCGCCCTCATCATGACATCGCCGGGATTGGACGGCTCAGCTCCCCTCGTCACGCGAGACCACGGTGATTGATGCACATGCCGTTAGACATGCAGTAGTATGTGTGAAGTGGTCGCGTGGCTTGACGTCCGTTGCTGTGAGCACTGGACAGAGCCTGCCACTTGTCGTTGCCCAGGCCTGTGGCTTCGGATGGAGGCGAAAGTGCAGGCCCAACAACAACCGGGCAGGCGGTCGAAGCACTGGTCAGGGAGTGCGTCGCAGCAATCCACGCCGTCCGCAGCCGTGCCCATGTCTTGTTTCTCGCGTGACGAGCGCGGCTGTGGCGGTGACGATGGCAAAAGCGACTGACATGGTCTTGAGTTGTTTTCTGATACTGCTGGACTTGGACATGATCATCGTCGCAATGATGAGAGGCGGACACTGTCTGGTCTGATAAGGACCAGGACCGTTTGAGGTTGAGATGGACAGAGAAGAAAGAACGGACTTCGTCGAGCCGCGAATGCAGAAAGAAGACAGCAAGGGCCCCTGCCCGCAATTTTCTACATGCCGAAGCGGTCCCTTGCACCAGTGCGAAGGCTTCACCTTCGGTTCATGCTTGTTCTTTTATCTATCGCGTCTGTCTGCTATCATGTGACGCTGAACAGTAGAAGATAGGTACCTAGTATGATCTTCGAGGTGCAGGGTCGCTGACGACACCCCACATGCACCGCGGCCGAGGCATGTGAAATCGACTTGCTCCGAGGCAATCTTGCGTCCTCAAGAACAACGGATTGTGAGCTTTGGTATAGACAACGTCCTCGAGGCTTCCATTATTCTCCTTCTCTCATCTTCACATACTGCTCTCCCATCACAGAGAATCTATCCAACAACAATCGCAAACATGGCCAACCAAGTCGGAACAAACCAAGCTGCGCAGAATCGTGTCGCTCAAGTCGGCTCGCACTTGCAACCCTCCGGCCGACCATCCCTCCTCGAGAAGCACCCCGACGACATCGTGGTCACCTCATGTCTGCGGACTGCCATCACCAAGGGAGGTCGTGGGGGCTTCAAGGATACCGCCGGCGCTGATCTCCTTACCGGCGCCTTCAAGGCTCTCATCGAGCGCTCTGGCATCGACCCAAACCTCGTCGAGGACATCGCAGTTGGCAACGTGCTGGCACCAGGTAAGCTTGAAGACCGCACTTCTCCCGACTGAAAGTCCTCTGACATTTATAGGTGGTGGCGCTACTGAGTTCCGCGCAGCTGCTTTGGCCGCCGGCTTCCCAGACAGCACCGCTGTTCACGCCCTGAACCGACAATGTAGCTCCGGACTGCAAGCATGCGTCGAGGTCGCCAACGCGATCAAGGCCGGCATGATCGAGGTCGGTATCGGTGCCGGAGTCGAGAGCATGAGCACACAGTACGGCCCAACAGCCGTGACAGAATTCAGCGACAACCTTCAAGCACACCCCAAGGCAGCCGAGTGCCAAGTGCCCATGGGTCAGTTGAGCGAGCAGATGGCAAAGGACAAGGCTATTGCTCGGAAAGATCAGGATCAGTTCGCGGCCGAGAGCTACCGCAGAGCCGGCGAGGCGCAAAAGAAGGGACTTTTCGACGAGGAGATTGCACCTCTGAAGGTGAAGTGGACAGACCCAAAGACCGAGGAGGAGAAGGAGATCACTGTTGCAAAGGATGACGGCGTGCGCGAGGTGACCGCTGAGTCTCTCGGCAAGATCAAGGCTGCTTTCTCCAAGACTGGCTCCATTCACGCTGGCAACGCATCTCAAATCTCGGACGGTGCTGCTGCTGTTCTTCTCATGAAGCGCAGCACCGCTGAGCGCCTAGGACAACAAGTCTTGGGCAAGTACGTCACCGCATCAGTCATCGGTGTACCACCACTTCTCATGGGAATTGGACCATGGAAGGCAATCCCAGTGGCTTTGGAAAAGGCCGGCATCACCAAGGACGATGTCGATGTTTTCGAGGTCAACGAGGCTTTCGCCTCGCAGTGTCTGTGGTGCGCCAACGAGCTCGGTCTGGACATGAGCAAGGTCAACCCGCTTGGTGGTGCGATCGCATTTGGCCACCCACTGGGGTGCACCGGTGCTCGACAGGTGAGCACATTGCTCTACCAGCTCAGGAGGACGAAGAAGCAGATTGGTGTGACTTCCATGTGTGTGGGAACTGGTATGGGTATGGCTGCTGTTTGGGTAGCAGAGTAAGGGTTGCAAAGATAGCACGGGCATGTATTCTATTGGGTTCGCCGGTCATGCATTGATATAGCTCATTGAGAATACAGTATCTGCGAGCGCAGAAAGAGTCACGAAACTACCTTTGATCTTGTTTGTTGTCCGAACACTCCTCCAAAGGCTCATAATGTCTGCAGCAGCGACCTCATCTTCTTCACCTCTTCTACGTTGACCGAAGCACCATCACCACCAAGGTCTGCAGACGAATGCAAGTACCGCACTCCACCGACCTGTCTCATGCTCTCCAAGTTTCCAGACCTCACGCCTCCACCAGCAATAATTATAATCCTCTCATCCGCCCTCTCAACAAGTTCTCTCAAGCCCTCCACGCCTTCCTCCGCGCTCGCCCTACCGCCTGAGCTCAAAATCGCCCTACAGCCCGTCAAAATCACATCTTCCAGCGCCTTCATCAGATCCGCAACTTCATCAATCGCCCGATGGAAAGTACAAGGCTTCGGACACGCAAGTCGAACCTACTCTGCCGTCCTCTTCACGTCAACACTACACCCATCCTCCTGCAGCATCCCAAACACGAAGCCTTCAGCGCCGAGTGTCTCGAACTCGCGGATCTGGGCTTTCATCTCTTCAAACTCAACATTTGAATAGCAGAAATTTCCACCGCGAGGTCGAATCATGACGAAGATGGGGATTGTCTGCACTGTTGCTTTGATTTGAGTGAGCCATGCTGGCGGAGGTGTCGTGCCTCCGAGGTGTTGGTTTGCGCAGAGTTCGATTCTGTCGGCGCCGGCTGAGGCGGCGAGGAGGGCGCTGGAAGGCGAGAAGCAGGCGATTTCAAGGAGAGGCATGTGTGCGGTCTTTCGCTGTCTTGCGCGAGATGGCAAAATCCGGCTTGCACTCAAGACGACATGTCCGAGGACCGATTTCGGTGGGTGAGTTGCGTGGCAGCGTCTATGGAGCTAGACTCTCGCGAAGTAGGACTGGTGACTCGGTCGTGTTGTAGCTGCGAAAGCGTTGAGATTCGATGTCTGTCGGCCGACATGCTGACTATGCAAGTGAGGCAGAACTGAACCCGAAGTGAACATTTTCCAAGGAGCTGTACAGTGACACTCCTATCGCAAAGGGCCGAGTGCGATCGTCTAATATACCGTCTTCGAACCACACTGGCAGTGACTACTTCCACCTCGTAAAGAGTCAGACTGACAACGTGACACCGCGCGGGCGAGGACCTCCACTTGGTATCTCAATGGCATCTCAATGGCATCTCATTGGTATCTCTAGGTGACTATGCACAGTCTGCGCCTCCTGGCACACCACAGCAGAAAGGAGATCGAGTTCCGCGAAATCTGTGCCTCCACGTGGCCACTATCGGCCGCTCCGTTATCTCACCACTTCCTCGACACCCCACGACTCAGGATCTCGTCAGATGCCACACTACTCGTTGATCCACACCGCAGAGTCGCAGATCACTTCCACGCCTTGCTTGAACCCGTCGGTAGAGTTTGTAATGTGTTCTCCGAAGCATTGAAATGGAAAATCGTCTCCTGGAGATCCATTGCGCCAGCAAACGGTGTTGCATGGTGCGATATCTCCTCGAGCGATAGCCGTGGCGTTGAGAGTATTCTGTGCAACGGCCAGGCCGATGCATTCGTCCAGGCTCTTCGCCTGCTGGTTGATCTGGACGAAAGACCGTGTTTCGGCGGTTCGACCTTTGAACGAGTATCCACAAGCCTTGCGGAAGAGTACGGGCGCCGAGCCTCCAGATCCTTGGACAGTGCGTATGGTGTCGTTCGATGATGGACAGTCGCGATATACTGTTTGAGACGGGCCGGCAACGATGGTCGAGGTCCGAATGGTCGCGGATGACTGTAGCGTAGGAGAAGGCGGATATTTCGTCATGTCGCTCGGCAAGACGGTCGTTGAGCTGGTGGGCGTTGGTGATGTAGAGCTGGCACTGCTGTTGCGCGAGCCGAGAGCGCCTCCTACACCACCACCCACAGCTCCAGCAATGAGTACGAGCAGCACAACCGCGAAGAGACCGTACACGAATCGGCGGTTGAGCCGGACACCGCAACATTGTCACTCTTTCCGTCGTACTTCTCTTCCATGGGTCTTCTCTCCAATCATCGTCGCGGAGCCACTGCCGTCCTGACACCACTGAAAGTCGCCTTGTCCTTGTCTTTCGTGAATGCCCTTTCCAGTTCCTGCCGTCCATCCATTGCTGTGCTGGCTCCAGTGGTGCTTGTCATCATGGACCGAGAACTTTTCCTCTCCTCGGTGAATGACCTCGGGGGCATCGTGTCGAACGACTTCCGGATCGGTCGTATGGCCCTGAACGACCTCAAGTTCGGAAAAATGCATTGGCCGCAATCAGTTCTGACACTGTACACCTAACCAGAAGACCTTGCGGATGTAAGAGTGAGGCATGCGCACGTGGGAGTCGTTCCACGTAGACACACCAAATAACACTACACAGGTGAAAGAAGGAGAAGGAGACCTGACAAGTCGGACGGGCAGGCTGAGCTAGAAGCACAACAAGGCTGGCGACTCCTCATCAATCGCTGCAGCCTCTCTTCCCGAGCTGTCCTGGGCTTAGCCTTGTGCAGAATGAAGGTCACGAAAGTACGCTTTCGACGGCCACAGCTATGCTATTCGCGGTATAGACGCCGTGACTGCAGCTCCAAGATAAGCGCCAGGATCCATGTCGATACGTCGCGCCATCGCAAAAGCAGTCGGGGGGAACGGTCGCTTTCGAGCGATATGGCTGGCACTCACCATCGCATCAGTCCGCAGCACGACCTGTCCGTCAAAGCGCGAGACATGATCTTCCGGTCGAGAGCGACCCAGCTTGTGCTACGGACAGGCTGGAGGATCTTGTGATAACATGCTGGCAGCGGGGGTCTTGCAGTGGTGATCTTTTAGCCTTGTTCTGCTGGTGGTTCTCAGGCTCGACTATTCCGCCGAGCCAAAAGGCCGGAGTACTTGCAGCAGCAGTGGCGCCAAGAAGCTCCTTTGTTTCCCAAGCGAAGTTGATGGACTGGTTAGGATGAGACCGGGCGCGAGCGATTGTGAAGGAGTCGAGCTAATTTGTCCTGCCTGAGGCATTAATGCTGAGTCATTTACTCTAGCGTCAGAATCGGATTGTTTTCTCTCCGTCTGTGTTCCAACCTTTTACTCCGAAGATCACCGCAGCACTCAAATCGCCCGCCATCATGCCCTTATCAGCTGTAGCGCCTTCGATGTGCCGCCAACAACCTCACAAAGGAAAGAGCCGCAAGCTGAGTCCTCGGCCGGCCGGAGCCCTAGGTCGTCGACGACGTCAGCATAAACAGAAGCGCCTCCAACGCGCCATTTCTTTGACTGGCGGGGAAACGACAGCGCCTTCCACGCTCATCCTTCCTCTCTGAGACATTGCATTGAGGCGCGATCCGGAGACCGGGTTCGTCGTGTCTTGTCTTCCGGCTTCAAAGCTTCCGGCAGATTCACCAAAACACTTCCACCAACGCATTTCGCGTGCCGCCGTTTCGCCCCGAGGCCCGAATCGATAAAGCCACCAGCCAAGTTTCCTCCGTGTCTCTGCCCGTTTGAGTCCTCTCGCGCATTCTGCGCTTACAACATGACTGTCACTGATGAGCAGTGCATCGACAAGGTAATATGCCATTCAGTGCCGATGGTGCCGTCGGCGATTTTACCATTTCCGCGCGCTGTCTCAGCGTGCCCCTCCGATGGCCAAGCACCTAACCGGTGGAGTGTCTGAGGAGCGCCAGCATCGCCAAAGGAGCATTTCTTTGTTCATGTGGACGACGGCCTGCGTGATGCTTGCGACACGATGCATGGCTTGGGAGAGGGCGTGAATGCCATGCACCGAGAAGTACGGAATGGGACTCCGATCCACTTCCGCGCGAGATTTCACCGTTTGGCGGACACGCAGGTACGGAAACGTCAACCACGCCGGTGTGGCGCTAAATACCAACCAGCGCCACCAATACAACCTCACACGTGCGGCAAGCTCCTTTCAATATATTATGTCTCTCTTTGTCTCAGAATACAAAGCTGTACTACCATGGCTAGAGTTGCTAGAGCATCAAGTCCTGGCGAGAGAGTATATTGGGCTGGGTTGGGAGATATATGGACGCCTCGAATGCCACCGTTGACACCGTTCATCCCCGTTCAATCTTCTATCTTTCTTCCAACGCGACAAGCAGGTCGCTCAGATGCTCGCCCTCGTTCCCCTTCTCGCTGCTTCGGCGCAGGCGTTCTTCATCCTCACCCAGCCCGTTTTGCTCACGACTCGATTGGACCCGTGAGTCTCCTTCACCTGGGTTCGTGTCAGACATTCGCTGATCTCTTGCCCTTTAGAATCGTCAACCCTGGGGTGATCTCCGGACATGTCCACTCTATCGCCGGCGGCTCCAACTTCGACAAGTCCATGACCAATGCCACCTCTCAAGCGTCGACATGTACCACGGCATCCATCACCGCCGACAAGTCTAATTACTGGATCCCTCAGCTCTACTATTACAACCCAAACACCACAGGTTTCCAGGCCATTCCAGTGTCTGTGGTGAACACCGTACGTCAGGCTTGCTCGCGTGGTTCGGCATGTCTAAAAACTTTGCAGTACTACCTACCCCGTCATGGAAAGAACGATGTTGTTCGCGCTTTCCCCGATGGTCTGCGCATGATATCGGGCAACCCATCCCGCCGCGGCTTCAATGGCAACAACATCGAAGACAATGCCATCACCTTTGTCTGCCTCGACTATGCTGGTGGACACCAAGGCGACCCGGAGTGGGATCAAAGGAATTCTTTCTTCAACCACAACTGCCCGAATGGTATGCGCGCTCAGATCAACTTCCCCAACTGCTGGGATGGAGTAAACCTTGATTCGCCCGACCACAAATCGCACATGGCCTGGCCGGCCAATGGTGACAGCAATGGCAACGGTGATTGCCCTGCCAGCCACCCTGTCAAGGTCGTTGAGCTCTTCTATGAGTTCGTATTCGACGTCCAGAACTTCCCCTTCAACGCTCCTGGCACACCCACCTGGGTATTCGCCAATGGTGACACGACTGGCTACGGGCTTCATGCGGATTTCCTGAACGGCTGGCCGACATTGGTCAATGGATCCAATGTGCTCCAGCGGGCAATCGACGAATGCAACGAGGATAACGGCGTCGGAGGCAATCTCCAAGACTGCCCTCCCTTCGCTGGTTTGATCAACAGTGCTCAGGCAGCAAGCTGTCGTCCGCAGAACCTCCTTGTCTCCGAGGACGTTGGCTGGGGACATGAGATCCCCCTGCTTCCCGGAAACAATCCTATCTGGATTGGCAATGGCACAAAGCCATCAAGGGCCAACTACACCGAAGGCAACACCACGTACACCGACTTCAAGTCCATCATGCCTTCCGGGTGGAAAGCTGTTGGATGCATTGCCGAGTCCACGTCCGGACGTGCTCTCTCTGAGTATTCTTTCACCTCGCCCAACATGACTCTCGCCAACTGCGCGACTGCATGCGCTGCGCGGGGCTATCCCCTCGCCGGAGCTGAGTACGGTTCCGAGTGCTACTGCGACTACATGATGAAGAATGGCGCATCCAACACGACGCTGCTCACCGGTGACAAGTGTGGCATGCAGTGCTCCGGCAACTCGTTCGAGAATTGCGGCGGTTCGCGAACGCTGAGTCTGTCTGTCAACAACCTCGTATTCCCTGACCCAGCCGATAACTCGACAACTTCGACGACTGCGGCGCCTTCCGCGACTTCTGTCACTTCAACTTCGACCTCTCCGGCCGCTACGACCACTGCGACCACTCCAACCTCTTCGACTCCTTCCAACCCAGCAGTGTTCGCTGGTGTGGACGGCTGGTACAAGAAGACGCAGAACTGCATGACAGACGCAGCTGGCAAGAGGGCGTTGACCGGCTTCTACATCTTCAACAGTGAAATGACTCCTGCTGCGTGCATGTCAGCGTGCGGTGCTCGAGGTTACACCTTCGCTGGAACCGAATGGTCAAGGTGAGATTGCTTCGCCACTTCGTTGGTCGACCACCGCTAATGCCTTCCCAGAGAATGCTACTGTGGCTCTTCCGTCGACCCTTCGTCGAGTGATGCGAACTCTACCGAGTGGTAAGTCATGTGCGCCGTCCCAGTGGGTTCATAACTAACTATCAACCAGTAACATGCCCTGCTCTGGCCAGTCCTCAGAATTCTGCGGAGGCTCTGCTCGCCTGAATCTTTACTACTTCAATGCGACAGCCGTGACAGGGGTGTCCAATCTGCCGCAGAAGTGGACCGCCACAGGCTGCTGGAACAGCGGGGCTTCAAGCGGAAAGGCATTCTCCGGTCCACTGATTGCCAACGACACGATGACGAACGACGTGTGTATGCTTGAGTGCCAGAGCAGAGGCTACGCGCTTGCCGGCATCGAATACGGAAGAGAGTGCCGATGCGCCCAGGCGTTTGCTCCAGGATCCGTCCAAGCTGCCGCTACAGACTGCAACTTTGCCTGCGCTGGCTCGCCATTCCAGGTCTGCGGTGCTGGCTCACGCATGACCACCTTCAAGTATACTGGTGCGCTGGTCGCACCACCTTCTCCCAACAACACCAACATCAAGGTCGCTGGCTGGACTGATCGCGGCTGCTACACCGAGGCCACTTCCGGCCGAGCTCTCACCCGCTACTCCTTCTCTGGCTCGGACATGACCATTCCAAAGTGTCTCGCAGCATGCGGAGCGCGTGGCTGGAGGTATGGCGGCGTTGAGTACGGCCAGGAATGCCACTGCGGCGACACTTTTGCCAGCGGCTCGGCGCCCACTTCTGCCGGGTGTTCGATGGTCTGCGCTGGTGACAACATGACTCTTTGCGGCGGATCAAGCCGACTCAACGTCTTCGAGGCAACCGGCGGCGTCGCTTCAGCTCTTGATGTCAAGGCTGCTACAACTTCCACGGCTGCGACTACATCTACAAAGGCTGCGACCACGACGGCAAAGCCAACGACCACGACAATTCAGGCTATCACGGCGACGACTCGAGCTTCCACAACATCTAGCAAGAGCACCTCTTCTTCCAGCTCCGTTGAGGCAATCGTCGCGGTCAATGCTTTTGCAGACTCCCAGTCTGCCACCACATCAAAGGCTGCAACTACAACGGAAGCGGTGACCACGACTGCTCGTACTATCTCGACTACGACTCGCGCTACCACGGCGTCGACGACCCGAGCGTCCACCACCACCGCTACCCGTTTGTCGTGCCCATCCAACGTACCGTTCATCGTATCGGCCAACGGTACTGCCGGAGCTCTCGTCAACGCATCTTCGAATTCGCTCAATGTGTTCCAATTCGCCAAGTCAAACTTGGCACTGCCTCTCCGTCTGGATAGCTCCTGCAATGTCATCGCCACTGCAAGCGGAAAGAGCATGATCGCTTCGACGTCAGCTCCCTACCAGATCTCCTTCACCGGATCGAGCCAAGCCTCCCAACGAGCCGTGTGCAACGTTGTGCCTGCGACTCAGAACGGAAGGAGCTTCCAGGAGCTGCAGTGCACATTTGGTGCCGATTCAGCGAGGAGCTTTGCGGCGGATGGCCAGGGCTATCTTTATTCCAGGACTAGCGAGTCCAACACTGCTGTCCGGGTGGAGGTTACATATCAGACCGCCACGACTTCGAATTTGCGCATGAGAAGGCGTCGTTCTGGAATTGCATGAGCAGATCACCGGGGTCGGATTATGGAGTTATTTGTAGGAAGCGCATTTGAATCGGATCATGACTTGAACGATATTAACATAATAGAATAATGGCCGTTAGACGAATTGTTCAGAAAACCTCCCCTGCCTCCCAAACCTTTGCCCCAAACTTTTACTGGTGTCCGACAATGCTCATCAATCAGTCGCAACCAACTTTTGTGTACTGTTGTCCAACACAGCTCATCAATGAACCTCAAGGTCTCCGACCATGGCTCAAACTCAATCCTTTCATCCCGGCTCAGGGACTTGGACCCTTCTTGGACTTGGGCTTGGACTTGTGCTTGGAGCTGTTGCAGACGCAGTAATCTTGGGTGTTCTTGTTGAAGTTTTCCACTCCGATTTTGCCCTGAACCACCCGGAGATATAGTTTGGCGGTCTCTTTGCAGCCTGGCAAGAGGACTTGCTTGACACCATGGCCATACTTCTGTTCGCATGCATCATACCTGGTAGAAGAAAGTGTATATGTCAGCTATGGCCAAGACATTGAGGATCCTGCTGGCGTTCCCGTGCAACAGTCTCGGGTTACCGCAGGCCTTGTATATTTTAGTACTTACATGCACTGACCAAAGGGATCGTCGCATGACGATAAAGTCGGCTGGTCACAGTCCGCGAAGCATGTGTCGTGTTGGTCGCAGCAGGAGGTGAAAACCAGCTCCGGGACCAGCGCGCCGAACTTTGCGTCCCCACAGCCGTTGGGAACGTTTGCAGGAGCGTTTGGCTTGAGGGAAGCTATCTGTCCGGCCGGGCATCGAGTTGCCTCATCTCTCTTTGCGTACAGGCGAGAGGTCGCTTCAATTTTCTCCAGCAGGCCGTCGGTATCGTAGTTGTATGCTTGCAAGGCATGATCCGTGGAGTCGGACGACCGAGCGGTCAGGGAAGAACTCTCGCCTTCGAAGGACGTACCGATACGGCCTTTGCAGTCTACCGTGAAGACCGATGTTGCTACTGTTCTGCCGTTGACTTCCTGGGCGGTTGGTCCGGTCGATCTTGGCGTGAGGATGAGGCTTCCATCATTCGCCCTTCCGACGAACTGCGACTTTGCCGGATCGTTCTCGGCTAGAATCATGTCGTATACTCCTTCCGGCGCGTTTGGTGATCTTTGGAAGTGGAAGACAGGCACATCCTGGCTGAAAGCATGCGCTCCAGTCTTTGCAAGCTGGAGATCGTTTTCTTTCTTGACCAGCGGTATGAGATCCCTCCCAACGAGATGAAAGATGTGCTCCTTGGAATTTGGGTTGATGAGACACTTGGCGATGGTAGGCGAGGCAACGAGCACGGCGAGTGCCCACAGTTGCTGAATCTGCATGGCTGAAGTCGTGGTAGGAGGTGACTGAAAAGTGAAGGCGGCTTTCTGTGACGAGTAATTGTGGATTGGCTGAAGGCGTGAGTGGGAGTTGATTGAAGAACGAGGCGGACTTGTTGTGAAGAGTATGCCGAATGTGAATCAGAAAAGATCAGTAGAGGCGCTGAGAGCACGCTTTATACGCTCTTGCTTCCTCCGTAGGAGGGTTGTGGTCGAGACAATGCACGAGTCCTTCGGAGAACTTCGGACGATGTCTTCCCAGCGCTGCATACTCGCACGAGGTTTGCGCTCGAGGCGAGGAACGAGTTCTTCGGAATACCACGGGCGTTGTCTTTTCGGCGGTGCAGATACTCGCAGATGCGTTGGTTTGAGACCCTTCGCCAAACGGACGTGCTGGGAACAGCTTGTCTTCGGCTGAGTCGGCCACGATTTTATGCAAGTATCACGTCTTCGTTCTTGTTCATCGGTAGTCCCAAGGGAATCGAACATGGGTAAAGGACATCGCATTGGTGACATCTGCGCCCTGGTATTCTCACCTTGCTGGACGTGGTCTCAGCACCGCCCGCATGGAAGCTGCGCGACATCTAGCGGCCTGCGTGAAAAGGGTAGACTGTGATCCGCCAGGGACGGGCTTTGCGACGTCCCGTGAGCCCGTTCCTTGCTGCGGCGTTGTTCTGTCAACGAGCATGCCTGGGTCGGAGCTAGTATCGGGTCGGAAGGAGACCTGGACAACCAGTGAGACATTCATCGACCGTTGTGATATACAAATTCCAACCCCAATTTCATCAATCCTCTCGGGTGAAGAATGAATATTGTAGAACTCGTAGCTTACTTTCTTTGCCCACCGATCTGTACGAAAGTCAACTTCTGCCCGGCGATGGTCTGTCCGTTGCGACTCCATCGGTCGACGAGCACAGCCTCACATGCTGCCAAGAAGGCGTTTCGATGCCGGATCCAAGACTGCGGCCGCTGCGCCGCTGCCTGTCAGGAAGAAAATTTCTGATCCCAACAGCCACGATGGCCGTTCCTGCGCAGTGCGCACGCGAAGCGTCGAGGATGTGTTTACAAGGTTGCAGCTTGATCGAGAATACGAACACAGCCTCATGCTAGTCCGAAGGAGGAAGGCTTGAGCGTGACCTCGCGACTTTTTGGAACGTAAGGCTCGACGGAGCAGGGGGTTGTGTTGGGCTGTCCAAGTATTGCTGTCGTGACTGTCTTTCATGCTAGAAGTGGTAGAGATTGCTCGGATTTAGCGTTCGCTGGAAAGTAAGCCAGGGACTTATCAATGACAATGCTGGTCTGCGTCAGAAAGACGAGTCTTTGTTGAAGTAGGGTAGGAAGAACTTTGATGTCAAGTGAAGTCGAGTCGCCTTTTTCCATCAAGTAACGCCAAGTGCTCCGCCCTAGTCGGCCAAGTACCCAACAAAAACAGCGAGGCGCCTGAGCAAGGAAAGACCTTGTGCATCCATCTTCAATGAGATCTTGGTATTCTCGCCCAATGGATGGGGACGAGCTACGTCGTCGAGTCCCGGTCCGTTTTTTGCCGAACAGCTAACGCCAGCGATTGACACGCGCCTCCTCGTACGCTCTTTCGGAATATTCCTGCCATTTACTACTGCTGCTGTACTCCATTGCGTGACCATGCGCTGTCTTACTACCGCCGATCTCGACCGATCCCAGGTAGATGCACTTGAAAGTGCCTCGAAAGCTGGTTCCGTGGTTGCCGAAAGTCATTTCGAATTCGCTGCGGTCGGCCGAGAGATCAATCTGTCCTTCACCAGTCTCTCGGCCTCTCCAAACATACTTAAACTTTGGATGGCTTTTGACCTTGAAGGACTTCTTCGCTCTGGCTGCCGCTGGTGGGTAGATGCGCATGACACCTTCCACAATCCCGAACCTGAATATCGCGCAGTACCTTGGGATATGCGGTAGGTCCTTGACGAAGCGATTGTTCTCACTCCGCACATTGTCGAGTCGGAAATCGTCTCGATATATCTTCATGGTGAGTTTGGCACGCGGTCCATGACTGTACTCAGCCAGCTCTTCGCACTGAACATTCCACGATCCGGTAAGATCCCAGTCGTCCATGCCTTTGGCATCTTCCAACAGTGCAAGCTGTCTTTCACGCTCCTGCTTCTGTTTCTGCTTTTCGATTTTGGCGGCTTCCGCTTTGGCGGCTTTCTCCTCAATACTGGCCTGCTTGGACAGCTTCTTGACCTCCTGCTGAACAAGGCTCGCTTTACCAATGATGGTCCATGCGCCCCAAGACTCGAATGCGTCCCGTCGCATGCTCATGGGTGGCTCCACGGTCTGACAGGCTAGCCCAGACTGCTTTGCCCAATGCTCCAGGGCGGTCGATCTGGTCTGTACCACAAAACATGAGCTCCGTATCGCCGGCTCTCGCTCGAGTAAGCCTGCCAGCGCTCGCTTCGCATCTGAAGCGACCTTTTCCTCGAACCTGACCGAAGGGTCGTTCCACCAACGCTCCAAATCTTCCTCGGCCTTTTTCTTGTTGTAGACATCCAGAAGCTGCTGCATCTGATCGAGTTCCTGCTTAATTACGCCATCCTTGCTTCGAATCCGAGCCCGAATGCGAGCTTTCAGATCGTCGACTTTTCCAGTTGTTCTCAGCACGGAATGAACACTGGGCTTGCCAGTAGTCTTTGCTCATCTTCTGCGCCCATGGCTGATGTTTTGCCAGTGCGCCACTCTTGATGTACTTGGGTGGCGGATCCTTTGCGTCGACGTCTACGTCAAACCTGTGATTGTAGCGTCTTAGCTTGCCCTTCAATTCGTCGGCTTCTTCTGGAGTCATGGTGATCCATGAATGATTTTCGATGCGCTGCAGCCAAGCTGAGAGATGTCGATCAGTTCCAGTGATGGATTGTGTGCAGGAGTGGAGGAAAGAGGGTGTGTGTTTCTGACAGAAAGATAGACACACGCCGGTTATTTTAGCGTGGTTGTCTAAAGTCAATGTCCAGACGTGGAGCTGCACCCAGGTCATCTTTTTTGTTACCTGGTATCTTGTCCTTCCTCGACTCATCGCCGGAACCAACTTGCCAGCTCGATTTCGGTCTGTGACTTTCCCGTTCCCTTCCACTGCCTGTTCCTCTTCTGTCCCAAACGCTTGCGCCTCGCCGCTCTGTACCACATGAACCACGCCCCGAACAGAATACCAGTCATCGGCACAGCAATGACGCAGAAGATCCAGAAACTGTTTGTGCCGTCAGCATTGGAAATTGACTGGAAGACGTCGGCAAGGCTTCACCTCTGGGCCACTCTCAGCACTTTTCTCCCAGCTTTGCCTCCCTCGAGCTCGAAAAATGGCATACTGAAGATTGAGCTGATCCCCGTGGCTGGAAGAAAGATCAGGGTTAGGACAGCGATGGCTTTCATCGCATTCGAGTCGTCTTGCATGATGCGGCTGTCTTGTTGCGTCACGAGATTGAACGACAGACTGATAACATTGGCCATTCGCTTTTCCAAACTTCGCAGTCGTAGTTGCGTGGATCGAAAAGCATTTTGTCTGTACATCAAAGACGACAGCACCGCCGTCTGCAGTCTTGTAGGCGGAGATAGCGCATGTCGCTGGACTTGCGAAATATGGACTAGCATCGTCTCAAGAGTGCAAAGAGACGCTTCCACGGCTTCGTTCAGGTACGTGCAATGCTTGGAGATATTGTGCAGACCGGTGAAGTCCACGGCTTCAGTTTCATGTCTACCATTTGGTACTTTCTTGTTGTCTTTCGTTCGACGACCGGCTCGTCGGAGTGTCCACTGTTCTTTGCCGCGGAAGACGTCAGCTAGTCCCCAGGCGAGGTCATCGATGTGGTTGTAGAGGTCCTCTTCGACAATGATGAAGAGTAAGAATGGCTCATCGACCACTTCTCTCCATGCTGCATGAGTGAGGAGGCGCTGGAAGCGCTCGATGAGACTTCTGATTGCGCCGAAGAGAAGAAGTGTGACGCACTTCGAACCGTCGGAGCGAGTCCGAACATGCAAATGAGTCGAGGAGATCCGCCAGCTGGAGTCCGCCTGGCTGATGTCCTCCGGTCCGTCGTCCGAGGGCGTTTGAGCAAAGTACGGATCCTTCCTCATGTCAATGATAGTCGGTTCTCCCGTCTCCGGATGTGCTTGGACGATGTTCAGATCCTTGTAAAGGGAGTGCGACCAAGCGACATGCACCTCCGGATCAGTGACGCTTTCCTGAGCGCCGAAAGAATGTGCTACGGATTGTATGCGTTCCGCAAGGGCGGCGCTGGGGATTGAATAGTGAAGGAAGAGCGACTTGAGTGCTTGCAGCTCGGCTAGACTTGTGGCGTCGTAGCTCGCTGCGACAACACGCAGAGCTGTGGAGGTCAATGTCTGATCTCGGCCGATGAGTGTCTTCACGGAGCCTTGTGAGCTGATCGAGACTTCGCTCGGGTCAATAGTTGCGTCGTTGTGCCATTCGAACACACGGAGCGGGAGTGCCTCCGTGGCGACCGGATGGACTAGCGGATCAAAGTAGGCCTCCCAGCGGCTCTCATCCTCGCAAAAGGCCGACATGGTCTGCTGGAGTCCGATTGATTCTGGAAGGCATCGACCATAGGGCGGTCGTTGGCAAGTTTGATGCTGTCCTAACTTTCAAGAGAAATGTGCAGATCAAAACATGCCACCCGACGGAAGCCACCTATCCAGAACCTCGTACGGCTGAAAAGTTTTTGTGAGATGCAGAAGTGCGTGCATAGCGCCACTCACCGTTTCCACCCGACTAAGCGCCAATCATCCCTGCTCGTAGTAAGCGAGGACGAAAATAGACTTTGAGGCCATCGTTATGGTCATCGAAGTGAATGCGTGGGACGACGATCGAACTTGGCTACGTATGACATCGTAACAGGCGGCCAATTAATTGCAATTGCTCCGACACTCGGCATCTCATTCTCCACGAAATAAAGTGGAACATCAAAGTCAACTATCCGCCGCATTGGTCTGCCGAACGAGCTTTCTCGGCTTCTTCCTCTCAACCGGCGGAGTCGCGGTAGCATCACTGTTCGCCTGCTCAGAAACCTTCCTCGAAGGCGGAATCGGCTTCTTTCTGGGAGCAGGTGCTGGCGTGGCAGCCGATTGAGCTGGCTTTTGCACTGGCTTCTTCGCGACAGGCTGAGACGTCTTCTTCGCCGGAGCAGCTGCTTGCTCGGATGGCTGACTCGCAGAAATTGAAGTCGGCTTCTTCTTGGTGGGCGCCGGCGCTGCGCCCGATGTCGCAGCACTCGACGCCTTCCTCGCGACCGGTGCAGGCTTCTTCCTTGGCTGCGTTCTCTTCATGGCGGCAGCTGGAGACTCTTCTTCTCCGACCACAAACTTTGCGTCCGCCGGCTCCGCGCCATTGACGTTTGCGCCTTCCACATCCTGCGGACAGGAGCTCATCACCACCACGACGTCTCTTTCGGCTTTCAGCCGTACAAATTCACCGGGCTTCCCGTTGGGCCTCTCCAATCTCATCGTTCCATCGTCATCCCATCTCACGTCCATGAACAGATTGAGCGGAGCCGGGACAGAGTTGACAGTGACCTCTGCTCCGATAGCCTTCGCGCCTTTCAGTCCAGCACGTTCGTTCAACTCCTTAAGCGCCAGCACGAGGTTCTCAGCGCAAGACCCGTGACTTTCCCAATTCTCAACTCCAAGATCTCGATATCTCATTGGATCACAGGCTGGTATGAGGGTATCGTGTCTCTTCGCCATAGTTGTGTCCTCAATCAATGTCAGAACGGGATCTCGGAGGTTGGTCAGGAACATGTCGTTGACCTGGGGTAACAAGTGGGACGTGCTGGAGCGGGTGTGCGTGAGGGAGAGAAACTCCATCGCAGGAGCGTGGGCGGCGTTTGCGGCATTCCAGGCAGAGTAGCCAGCGTAGAGGGAAGATGTATAGCCGGAGCCCGTCGCGGCGGCCATTCCGACGGCACCGACAGGCGTTTTTGAGAAGTCTTGAAGCTGTTGCAAGTATGACTTTGACTTATCCCGCTCGTGCTGCGATCTCGTTAGCATCAGCACCTCACGGCTTGAACTCCTCGGCAAAGGCGACCACAACTCACAAATCCTGCGAACTGTGTCACCGTGTCTGTTGCTTGCTTTGGAATGTAGGATGAAAAGCCTTTGCCAGCCGTGAAATATGACCCCCACGTCTTTGAATTCTTCTCCGTCTCGGCCTGGTTGGCCTTGGATTCTCCGCCCTTCTTTTGTCCGAAGCCAAGAGAGGGCACGCTCGGGACATAGCTTGTAGGAACATAAGAGCTCCATCCAGACCTTTTCTGCTCTGCAATAGCTTCAGCTTCGCCGGCTTGGGCCAGACCCTCTCGTGTAGCCTGCTCGGCCTCTTCTTGACTGGGAAGATCATTGTTGCCCTTCTTCTTCTTTGATCCAGGCGACGGAGTCTTTTGCGGTGGGGCGGTCGGCTGTGCTTCTACTTCTTCAGGCTTTGCTTCTTTCTCACCACTCCCTCCTGAGGTCTTCGCCGAATCTTTTGTTTCGGGTTTAGGTAGTGCAAAGGCCCACAGGTCTACGACTTGAGTTCCCGCGGAATTTATGATTTTGATGGTCTTGCCTGCAGGTACGAACGTTGCTGTACCATTGCGTGCGGGAATGATTTGGAGCTCCATGACTGTCAGCTGGCGGGTCCGAACGGCGTCTTTGGCTTCGGTCGCGCAACAAGCTGAGATGCACAGTGATCTTCGAGAGAGAAAACGTGAAGCGCAATGTACGAGGAAGCTTGGGAATGTGACAGCATGGACTCTCACTCACTGTGGCTGACACCTCAAACCCGGGTTCCGATTGCCTCCTCCACGTTCAGGAACCTGTCTGCCAACTATTTTCGTGTTTCATCCACTGTACAGGGATTGTGTGACCATGCATTCCGGGCGGAATTTCATCATGCTGCATGAATCAAAGTGTTGGACTTGGGTTTTGCGGGCTGTGGCATCAAATTGGGCCAGGTCCTTTGCAGGCTGATTGATCGGAGACCATGATACATCCCTTCTCGAGCCACAATTCCGGACAGAACCGTCTCCACAGATGTCGACAGCCTTGGGCCATTGATGGCCTAAAGACGCGATCGCGGTGTCAAGTATCAGCCAGCCGCCAGGTCAGGTCCCGCATTATAGGTCTCGAATTCTCGTGCGCGTAATGCAGGATTTGGTTTCCGGCTGTCCAAAAGGCCTTGACAGCGGGTCAAATTCTCAGCGTGCCGGGCGGCTGACACCCTAGAGGAGGACATGAGGTCGACTCGGGCCCAGTGCATCAGGGCGCGGTGATGGTGAGAAGGATACGGACTAAATTACTCGGAGCGAAACAGGACGAGGGACAAAACCATTGTGGTGTGCTGCGAAGGTCGCGATTTAGCTTCAGCGCGGCAGAACGTCGGGCGAGATCTTGTCGACCGGGATGCAAAACGACACCTTTACCATCATCACGCAAGACAACATCAGCTTTGTCCTTCTATCTGTAGTCGCGATCAAAAATGGACCAGTTTGTTCTGTTTGGAGACAGGTGAGTTCAGCACTCAGCCATGATCGATCCATTAATGACACTTCCCGTAGTATCACACAACAGGCCTGTTGTCAGGACCTGGGCTTCGCTTTCGCAGCCGCCTTAGCAGACACCTACATGCGAAAACTGGACATTGTCAACCGCGGCCTGTCCGGCTACAACTCGCGACAAGCACTCAAGGTCGTTTCTCAAGCCATCCCAACTCCATCGCAGGCTCGGCTACGCTTCCTCGCCGTCTTCTTTGGTGCCAACGATGCCCGACTGCCAGACACACCGGGAGGCCCACAGCAGCATATTCCTCTCGGCGAATACACAGCCAACTTAAAGTCCATCGTGAATCATCCAGCCGTCCTCGCTCACGAAGGAGTCAGACTTATCCTCATCACTCCACCGCCAGTCGATGAGAGGATGTGTCTCGAGAACGACAAAGCCAATGATCCGAGCTGTCCCGACGTGATCAAGCGGAAAGCAGAGATCACAGCGAATTATGCCGCAGCTGTCCGAGACATCGGTCGAGAAGAAGGCATCAAAGTCGTCGACTTCTGGAGCGCGCTGATTCTTCACTCGGGCGGCCAGGTGGACGACGCCGTACCTACCGGATCCATGGAGCTGCCTCGCAATGAGAAATTGCAAGCCTTTCTTCGCGACGGCTTGCATTTGAGCCCGGCCGGGTACAGAGTGCTATTCGATGAGCTCATGGGTCTCATAGCCAAGGAATATCCTGAAGAAATGCCGGATAAGCTCCCATTTGTACTTCCTCGCTGGGACGACGAGAGTGCTTGGAGGGCCTAAAAACATCGACACGGGAATCCGGCACCACTTGGAGCACCAGTTCCGCCTGCGAGAGCTCGGTTCGCAAATGGATGCAACTTCCAAGTCAACAGATCACTAAGACAATACCTCATCTGATCACTCCAGCGACCTCGGCTACAAGTTCGCGTGCAAGCCTCTTATGCGAAAGCCAAATGAAAAGCTCTGGCGTGATCAAGTTCTGCAACCAATTCGAACAAAATGTGTCATGCGATGCCCCGCCAGACGATATGAGAGAAGCTGAAGGTATGCATGTGCCCTGCAATTACCCATGAGACCACCAATATTTCGGATAGGAGTAAAACATCGTCGCTTTTACTGGTCGACGCCAGTCAATGCAGCTTCTAAATCCGGCTAGTCTGGCATTTCCCCGCCCCCCCTGGAGACTCTAACGGCGGCGAAAAACCCTTCCACGTTCTGGTGGCGTAAGAAAGTGGAAGCAATCTCCGGTCGGCCTGGGCGATTTCATCTGCCTACCGTGTCTATAGGCATCCTCCATTCCCTTGCGACTTGAGTCTAGAAGCGCCTCACGCACGACAAATCACACCCTTCTGCGCGGCGGATCTGCACTGGTCGCCCTATGGAGTCGTGTACCGAAGTACCTTCACGCGAGCAGAACGTGTGTGGTGCGCGAAGCACTTTTATATAGAGATGCGTGCCGTGCCTTTTCTCCGAGAGGCCTTGCTCTCGATCCTCGCCGTCCTCACTACCATCGTAGGTGGAATCCTCCTGTACGTTCGATATGCATTTCAGTCAATGGCTTCTGCCTCTTCTCGCTGCAAGCAGCACCAATGCCCAGATTTTCGTCCCTCAAGCTGTTCAGCAACTGCAACTACAAGCCTTGAACACGTTCTCAAAGTGAGCGAGGATTGCTTTCGAGAAAGTCGTTCAGCGACTGACACCTGACAGCTATACGAACTACAATGGACCTAGCACTTCGGCCTTGAATGCTCTGCGACCCAATATTCAGTCGCAGGTGCAGTCCCAAGCCATTACCGCTGCGGCCGCCTCCTGTGATTTTTGGATGGAAAGCATCGGTCATCGAGGAGTTGCTGCTTTCAACTCAAACCCTTCCAGCTATCAGGTGTTCCGCAATGTCAAGAGCTTCGGTCCGTTCAACGCTGGGATTTTGGACGCTGCAAAATGCTGACGCAATGGGACAGGTGCAAAGGGAGACGGAGTCACCGATGACACTGCTGCTATCAATGCTGCCATCAGCAGCGGCAGTCGTTGTGCGCCGGGATCCTGCGGCTCGACAACTACGACTCCAGCTGTCGTGTACTTTCCCGCCGGCACATATGTAGTCTCGGCATCGATCATTCAGTACTATTATACCAATCTCATCGGAAACCCCCTGCCAGGATGCATGCCAGTTATCAAGGCCGCTCCACGATTCTCTGGAGGACTGGGAGTCATCGAAAGCAACCCGTGCGTTTTATCTTCGCTCTTCTCCGCCGCCTAGGAAAACGTTGATGAGAGCTTGCTAACGTTTGTCCCCTTTGCTTTAGATACCAGGCTGGCGGCGCTCTGGGCTATGGGTAAGATCACGCTCGATGTTTCGAGCTACATCTACCTTGCTGACGCTATCATCAGCGCCACCAACGTTTTCTGGAGACAAATCCGGAATCTCGTTGTTGATATGACAGGTGTGCCTGCGTCGAGCGCTATTACTGGTCTTCACTGGCCCAGCTCGCAAGCCACTTCGCTTCAGAACCTCGTGTTCAAGATGAGCAGTGCATCGGGTACTCAGCACCAGGGAATATTCTGCGAGTCGGGCAGCGGAGGCTTCATGAACGATCTGATCTTTTACGGCGGACGCTACGGCGCGAACTGGGGCAACCAACAGTAAGTCAAGAACATGCAGGCATCACATCAAATGTCTGGCTGGCCTAAGTTTCAGCTCGAAGTCATCAGCGAAAGGTGCTAACGTGTGTGCCTTTGCCTTCAGGTTCACTACGAGGAATCTCACTTTCTACAACGCTCAGACAGCCATCAACCAAATCTGGGATTGGGGTTGGACCTACCAGAACATAAACATCAATAACTGCTCGATTGGTCTGGACATGTCCAACGTTGACGGCAACGGAGCTCAGACTGTTGGCTCCGTAACATTCATCGACTCGACTATTACCAACACTGCGATCGGTATCAAGACTGCACGTAGCTCGAGCTCGCAGCCAAACGCAGGTGGCAGCCTTGTCGTGGAGAACTTGCGACTGAGCAATGTCCGCACCGCTATTCAAGGCCCAAGCGGTGCATTGGTAGGTGCAGTCTCGAGCATCGGTGGTTTCTTGCAAGGAAACACTTACATCCCGACCGGACCAAATAAGGCTCAAGGATCTTTCACGCCCAACAGCAGACCTTCTAGCCTTTTGCAATCTGACGGAAAGTAAGTTCAACTTGATCTGCAAACTGTTGATCGCATCGCATGCTTACAATCGCAAAGATACTACCAGAGAAGCAAGCCGCAGTACGAGCGCCTCCCGACTTCTTCTTTCCTTAGTGCTCGCTCCGCGGGAGCTACGGGCAACGGACGCACAGATGACACCACAGCTCTTCAAAACGCAATTAACAGTGCGAAGTCACAGGGCAAGGTGCTATACCTTGACCACGGTGATTACCTTGTGACGCGGACCATCTACATCCCGGCAGGGTCCAAGATCGTGGGCGAGGTCTTCCCAGTTATTCTCTCCACGGGAAGCTTCTTCAACAATGTCTCCAACCCGCAGCCTGTGGTGAAGATTGGCAACACCGGTGAAAGCGGAAGCATCGAATGGTCTGACACGATTGTCAGCACGCAAGGCAAACAAATTGGCGCCATTTTGATCCAATACAACCTCGTCGCTCCCGCAGGTACTCCTAGCGGTCTCTGGGACGTCCACACGCGTATCGGAGGCTTTGCTGGTAGCAACCTCTCCCTCGCAAACTGCCCGAAGACGCCGGGTACCACAGCATCGGTCTCAAACATAAACGCAAACTGCATCTCAGGCTATTTGCAGCTTCACATCAACCGTGACTCAACAGGTCTATACCTCGAGAACGTCTGGTTATGGACCGCTGATCACGATGTCGAGGATAATGCGCTCCGACAGATCACCATCTACACCGGGCGAGGCCTTCTCGACCAAAGTACCAACGGTCCAGTTTGGATGGTGGGTACCGGCTCAGAGCACAACCAACGATACCAATACCAGTTCGGGGGCGCAAACAACGTCTACGCCGGACAGATCCAGACTGAGACGGCCTACTACCAAGCCAACCCAAACGCGAGACTCCCGTTTCCAGTCGTCACCGCCCTGAACGATCCACAGTACCCATCCAACGACTTCATTACGGACGGAGACAAATCGAACATCCCCGCCGCCAATGGCTGGGGTCTGCGTGTCGCCAACTCGGGCAATATCTTCATTTACGGCGCGGGAGAGTACTCCTTCTTCAACAACTACAGCACTTCGTGCTCGGATCAGGGCAATGGAGCGGTCTGCCAGTCTCGGATCACTTCGATCGAGAATTCGAAGGTGAATATCTACAATCACAATACCGTCGGCACTCGATTCCCGTTGTCGTTGAATGGCGTCAATCAGATCAGGTGGTCGGATAACCAGAATGGATTCATCCAGACGGAGGCGTTGTTCAGGAATTAGGGAGGAACATGACACAAGGATCCGCGAGGCGGCATTTGACCACTCTGTACGGCAGCTTCTAAGGATATGTTTGTAGCAAAGCATCAACGAAATGTCATGACCAGTCTTCGCGGTCGACTTTTCATGTGATGAAAGGCATCTCGTAAAGTGATGTCAAACATAGCCGCCAAGACCTGAAATCCTCAATTTTGCGCTTCGTTTGTGGTGGATCTCCAGCCCAGCAACAACACGCCCGAGTTATCAACATTGCCGCCATCCATCTCAAATCCCATCACGAAGTCTGTTTCTGCCATGCGACGCACTATCGCACGGGTGAAGTCGGCGTGAGGGCGACATGAGTCGGACAATCCGACCGCATATGCGTTCCCTCTTCTCAGAGCTCGTCCGCATAGTATTTGGCCTGCATCTCGAAACCATAGCTATCTGGCTCGCTTTCCGGACTCCAGACGCTCTTGACAGGCAACATTGGGTCTGCCAGGCCATTTTGCAGTGCCAGCGCAGATCGGGCCTCTGACGACTCCTTCGCAATATTCAAGTCCTTCAGGGAATCCTCTGCCAACCTCGCCATGGAGGAAGAGTACGCTCGCACTCTAGCTTTGCCGTCGGGAATGACCTGAAGTCCGTTGGTATGACTGGTTCCGCTGGAGGGGCTTGCGTTGGGGCGGTGGCTCTCGTGGGCTTGCTTTGCATCTCCGGAATCTTCGGATTCAAAGAGGTCCGCCTCGCACTCTTCGACGGTCACCAACATGGGCGGCGAGCCTTTGGAGTCCTTGCGGCTGAGTGAAGGGTCTTTCTGACTGTTTTCTCCAGTATCGGCCAGAGCTTTGCCTGTGGTTCCAGTCCGAGACATTCGTGGTCGACACGTTGCGGATTCAGAGTTGACTCCTTCACGATGAGCCACTGCATGATCATCGTTGTGATCGGCCGTGCGCTCGATATGCACTGCGTCCGTTGAGGCCATGTCGATTTATGGGGGAAAGTAGCTCGGATCACCTGCGATTCTCGTTTGCTCCATGGACTTTCAAAGGTCGAGGATGACTCCAGAGACTCAGCGTCTGGATGATCTCATGCCGGAGCACCCCTGCCATTTCCGACGTTGAACCGGATCGCTGTCTAGCACGTCGGGCATGATGATGTGGTTCCTTGACCAGCTCCGAAGCGACGACCCGTTGCCCATCGCTTGAAGGTTCTTTGTGACCGATGCGTCCGCTTCCCGTCTTTCAGACCGGCGAACGAGCTCAGCTGATTGAACACTATCTCAGCGGGATTTCGAATCGACCATCAGCAGGTTTTACTCAAGACGCAATCGAGATGCCGCCCTCGATAGCCATATGAGCGGTGGACGAATGGATACTCCGGCTTTGCTCAGGAACGAGCAGTCATATCGAACAGGCGTGAGCATTACTGGAAGCAGAACACTCCGGAGATACTGCTAGTCAATCTAGGAGCTCCTATGATCGCTAGCTCAGGTACGGTGGATCATGACGCTCCAAGTTCTTATCCCTGCACAGCACTCCGCGTGGTCGTACGGCCGATACGCGATGCACTTCACTCCTACCACATCGAATGAGATTGTAGCTCTAGCAAGACTTCTGGAAGTATCATGAGAGTAGCAGAGAAAGTATATGCGGTCATGTGAACCAAAACATCTTGACAAACGGCTCCACACATGCATCGGTGCACACACCATTATTTGCGAAACTAAATGCTAACGTATCTGACAGCCTAGTTACGAATTACTTCCCGAAGTTCTTCTCCAACATTGGAAACACATCATTAAACCCGTCCGCAATCTTGGCAATCGTGAATCCTGCTCCCTGCGGACCGGCATCGTTCAACGCCTCGACCGACCTCACGGCATCCGCGCCCACTTCCAGCACTGTGCCACCCACATACTCAGGCTTGGTGATGAGATCGATCATCACATCCGCTACCTGGCTCGTGGTGACCCAGGCGTCTTGACTGTCATCCACCCAGTCCAGCCTTTCCGAGGGCCAAAGAGGGGTCTTCACGATTCCAGGAGCCACGGCTGTGATGCGAATGTTCTTTGCGGGTTCGAGCAGCGCCATGGAGCGAGTGAAGGCAGAGATGGCGTGCTTCGAAGCACAGTATCTGTGTTGCACGCAAATCAGCAGGCGAGGTTACTGGCAGCGATGAGATGGATACGTACAATGGCACCAGCAACAGAGTCATCTGCGCCGCAATTGATGAGATCAAGCACACGGATCCGGACCCGAGTCCTTGACGCATGAAGTAGTCGATTGCCAGTTGCGTGGCTCGAATTGGGTGGTTGATGTTTATGTCGAACACCTTGAACGACGATGAATTGATCGTATCCTTGCCAGTATTGAACTCCCAGAAGCTGGACCATTTCTAAGGACCGTGGTCAGCGAACACAATCATCAATGCCGCACTCTTCACAACATACTGGTTCAAACAATCCAGCTCCAGGCACCACCACATCCAAGCGGCCGAAGACCTCCATCGTCTTATCGAAAGCGGCTTGCAACTGCTTCCAGTCGCCGACATCCGTCTCGACGAAGATGACTCGTCCTTCTTTCCACTCAGCGACCACATCTTTCGCTTCCGGACGAAGAGCAAGGTCGGCGATTGTCACATTGCAGCCGGCTTTCAGGAGCTTGCGCGTGAGCTCGAGGCAGATTCCTGAACCACCGCCTGTCACGAGGGCAGCTTTTCCTTGAAGCGTGAGAGCCATTCTCGTTCTGCGATGGCGAATACTGGCAACAGGGGTGAGGAAATCAAGTCCGCAAGGTGGCACTGTAGAGACTGGAATTCGACGGCTGTGCTACCTCAGGTCGAAGTACATATACCTCTTCCTTCCTCCCCTCACCCGAGTACTCCCCTCTCGTTCGCAGCCACTACCGCATCTCGGCTGAGCAACCTCTCCCTCAGCAGCACAGTACTCTCGCAGACAAGAGGTGGGGTCACACAGCTCACGGGTTCTGTACCTGCAGTAGCTTCGTCCCTGGCGGGTTTGACTTTGATAGACGTGCGGGGTGCAGGGATCAGCTCGGGTGTGTGGGTGAATGTCAGTGGATGAATGTCGCCATGTCCGCTCTGCAATGCCATCTGCATTGATGTCGATCAATGGTGCTGCCTCTTTCTTGCACGCCTGTGAAGCAGAGATGATGCGATGCGAGAGAAATATTGCTGACACCAATGCCTGTCCGCGTCGGGACTCGATGTGCCGATGATCAGGAGATCTAATTCTTGTAAGGAAAACAGGAGGCAATCAAATCCCCGACGAATTTCATTCTCTCTTTTTCAACACATGAACTCATTCCCAACGCCCGTTCGGCGACTCCATCACTCGTATCTACGGCCTTCTGTCACGAACTAGGGCTCCGTTTGCATACGACAGGCTCGGTCAGATGCTCTCACAGGCCAAAACCATCATCAAGACATTCAAGACCTCTGCACCGCATCCACCTCATCGGGATACTCTCGTAAACACGCATCTCCTCGCCTTCTCGACAATCATCGCTATCCTCTCTGCCGCGACTCTGGCTGCCCCAATACCTGCTGTATGTTCGCCTCATGCTGTCCTTAGCGAGCCGGCATCCTAAGATCTTTGACAGGCTCAAAATACAGGCGGATGCACGGGTGTACGTCTTGCAGATTGTCGGGTTCATAGTGCCGTGCTTTTGACGAACATCTGTTGCAGGGACTAAACGCAGGCCCTTCCAATGCGCCCGCCCGACCCACCCATCCGTGTTTGAAGTCGGATGGGTCAAACCCGCCCGCCATATAAGTTACGCTTCGACAGAGCTGAGCCGACGGGAATGAGCTGCGATGTCAAGTTTTTCTATGGTGGTTGATGCGCGAGATCCTTTAGGAGGATGCCCAAATTGCGTTTGCGTACGAGGTTGGGCATGGGACAGTTCTTCTGAAACAGCGACCAACGCAAAGGACATTGAGAAGGAGCCATTGTCTTGCGCCGTGAGCAGTAGATGAGATGGACAGCAACTGACAGGAGCGTGGGACTGTATCCTGTCAATAGCTTCCCGAAGCGTTAATGGTGCCTCGCGTATGGTGTGAAGGGATTCTGTTCATTCGCTCTGCTGCTTATGTGCTCCGCTGTTCTGTCGGTTCGTTCTTCGTTACTCCCGCTGCTTATCCGTTGTTCATCTGTTCCACCGATCAGCCACTTGGCTGGCCATTGGCCTTGCTGTTCATTCGTTCCGCAATTCATGCTACATACTTGTACCCGCTCCTACTCCATCGACGATGCTGAAGCACAGTCCTCCGCCCTGGAGATGCCGTTTGGGTAGAGCCACAGAAATAGAAGTAGCATAAGACCGGGGATTGCTGACACTAACATCTCGATCAGGGAATCGAATCATCGGGATTCGGGAAAGCACCGATAGTCGGCACCCGAATCAATGTGCTTTTGCTAATGTCTGCTTTTTCCAGGTGATCAACGTGAACCCTCCGAACCAATCGAGCCGCCCAAACCATCCGTGCTCGGACAACTCGAAACCGCCCTCCATCTAAACTATACATCGACAGAGCTGAGCCAACGGGAAGGAGCTGCGATTTCAAGTCTCTCTTTTGTGCTGGACGTGCGAGAGCTTTGAGGACGACTTCCACTCTGTGTTTGCCGACCAGGTCGGGCAAGAGACGTTGAGAAAAGCAGGAAACACCGCGGGAAGCTCTTTTTCACGCCATTGTTAGAATCAGATGCAACTGCAGCGCCCCGTGGAATTGTATCGTGGCGATGGTTCCTCAAGATCTCGAGAAACCGTTCCATATTTGTGTAATGGACTGCTGGTATTCGTTTGCTCTGTTCTCCAGTCACTCTGCCTCTCGTTCGCTCTGAATCTCACGCCGTGTACAGTGGCAATGATGCTCTCGATTCAGTGCCGGTAGATTGTCTGCTGCTACAACCTTGTGCTTTCCAACGATCCATACAGCACCTTCGCACATCGGACGGGTCACCGATGGTTTGCGTCACGGGGATATATCTAGGGTTGGATTGGCTGACTGCCTGGCAAGGATAGGAGGAGCACGAGACCGGAGATTATTGCTGACGTACAGCATGTTGGCACATCGGACGGATCACCGACCCATAGCTCGCACTAGTCGTCTCTCTCGCTTGGTGAGAATCGTACTAATAATTAGAGAGCGATCTGCGTTCCTTCGGGGGGTCCTTATATATTATTTTAACCCTAGTATAGAAGTTGTTTATTTAGTATCTCTTTTATTATTTACTATACCGTATACTTATACGGACGACTACTACCGCTAGTATAGCCGCCGTCGCGGTTATTTAGGTGTTATTAGAGGCTATAGAGCTCTACTAATCCGTAACTAACGCTATACTAATCTACTAGCTATTTACCGTCTACTACTACCTCCGCTACTTACTAGTACTCGTCCTACGTTAATAGAAGTACTCGAGAGGTCTCGAGCCGAGCGAG
>AFIV01000527.1:0-83814 GCA_000223765.2 Zymoseptoria ardabiliae STIR04_1.1.2 | reverse complement strand
GTGCGTATACCTAGAGGCTGTTAATGACGGCGAGTCCGGCATTCACGTGTCAATGTGACAGGGCTATCGTCGAAGGCCACTGCTTGCTTTCCATCTCCAGCGTCATCCTCCTTCGGGTGGTCTATTTAGGCCGTTAGCTTCGGCCTTCGGGCGTCCTCCCTGCCAGAGACGACATCCTGGTACTAGGAACCGACACTGCCGGCTCAGCCCCCATCACTTCGTGTTTCGCACTCACGACCTTTCTTCTTCCTTTCTTTTCACCGGAAGCAACATTCCGCCGAAGACGGACTTACGTGCTCTTTCCTGCTTCCCACACCAAGTCCACGAACATGAGGCTCTCTACCCAAGCTCTCCTCGCGGCCGCCCTGGCCGTGAGCGTCTATGCTCAGTGTCCCAAACAAGGAGGTATGTGCCTTGCCCTGACATTCTTCTCCCTCCCGCGAAGATTTCCTGCTGACTCTTCTGAAAGCGCCCTGCGGTGCAGGCATCAAACCCGCATGCTGTGCTTCTGAAGGAATGGCCTGCATTTCCGTGGGAAGCCACAGCGTCTGTCAGAAAACGGCTTGCCCTCCAGAAGGGTGTATGTGTCTTCCATGAACATTGTCTCTTCCCGGCCGCGATGATTCCGTGCTGATCTTTCTGAAAGCGCCCTGTGGTGCGGGTATCATACCCTCATGCTGTCTTTCCCAGGGGATGGTATGCGCTGCTGTAGGCGGGCAGAACACGTGTCAGAGTATGGTCCCTACTGTCATCTTCTACAATTCGAAACACTGACCATCAAAAAGAGAAGTGCGAAGCGGGAGGAAACTATTGCCCACCTGACAAACCCTCTTGCTGGACCGAGACAGGGCAGAAGAACAGTGAGAGGAATTGCTATGCATGCTTCCCGCTCGACCGTAAGTGCTTGCAGTACGATCTCAAAGCTACAGACTGCTAATTGCCACCTTTCAGATGGGTGCTACAGAAATGGTGACTGCTGTTCAGGGTATTGTGAAGGAGGACAGACTTGCAAGATCAAACCTTAAGCCATTCGATGGTGCAGGAGCGCAACGCATATGTACGTAGCTTTCTCGTCTCGAGAGGACTTTCAGATACTCGTCAACTACTTCTTCAACGCGTCCAAGCCAGCGCCTTTGCTACAAGTCTCATGGCGCCCACCCGTCAGAGAATCGTACAGGCGAGCGACGAATTCGAAGCACAGTGCCCGCGTGGTGAGATGTCCAGACAATACAAGCCGCATGTGACGCGATATTTCCTGCCCACATGCGCCGCCACACCGAGCCGGGACGCCTTGTCTTCATGGTCAGCCTGGCTGGGTACTCCCAAACGATGTCTTTATTTGGACCGTGGACGCCCCGCTGTCACGACGATCATCCCAGTACCGGATCCCGATACTTGTTATAGTTGTTATTAGTCCCGTGTCTTCGCGATTACCACTGATCTCACACCTTCGGCTTGTCTCTCCTCCTCAGCCGAGACAGTCGTGCATCAAGCGAGGTGTCCCGGGCCCTTTGATAATGTCAACATCCGCCTACGGTACCCCGATCCCACGTCCCAGAAAATGAGGCTTTCTACCCAAGCCCTGCTCGCTGTCACTGTTGCTATCGGCGGCTACGCTGCGTGTCCCACGAAAGGAGGTATGTTTTTCTCTGTCGTAGCATACGCTTTGTCTCCAGGGTTCTATGCTGATCGTTCAAAAGCGATATGTGGAGCGGGATTCCCCCATTGCTGCACAACCGAGGGAATGACCTGCGTCAAGGACGGGTACTGGAGTCGGTGCCATCACAGATGCGAAGATGGAGGAGACTGGTGTCCTCCCGACAAGAAGAAGTGCTATGAAGACATAAATGGCACGCGCGAGTGCTATGCTTGTCTCCTGGATGGGTGTAAGCGCTGAGAGTACGATTCCGAAGCTACAAGGCCAACTGCTAATTACAGTCTTTTAGTCGATTGCAACAAAGATGGCGAATGCTGTTCGGGAAAGTGTAGCGATGGAGGAAGAGGCAACGTATGCTGAGTCCATATATGCTGCCATTGTCCATACCAAAGCCAAGCAAATTTCGCGGACTCGATGACGGTCATCGAGATCATCTCGGGCCAGGATTACATGACCAAGGCACGAAGTGGGAAGCGAGACGGTTCAGACGCGTGAGAGGTCAGGTACGATCTGAATGGCGAGCATCTGCTTCAACTGTATTCTGTCTCGCTCTCATGGTGGTCCTGCAAGGTGCACAATGGCTGGCTCAAAAAGGCCACTGGCTGGCTTCCAGTTCAATCCTTCTCTGCTCTATGAGCTGCACCTCGATCGAGCTTTCTCTCCAGATATCTCCGTCTCGCTGTTGTCTTGCATATCATCTTATTCTTTGACGAGCCATTGGCTGCGCTGATCGAAGAATTTGGCGAAGGCTTGCGGACGCTTGTCCATCAAGGCTTTCGCGAGGTCAAGCAGGAAATCAGAGTTGTGAAACGCTGTACTCTCCACCAGCCAGTCCGACGCCCCAACCTCTGCATAGAGGTGGACCATGAGCTTGCGTGCCCCCGAGCCAGCCACAGTGCCATCGTACACGATTTTGACTGCGCTGCAAGGCGGGCTGTAAATCATCTTGCCAGCTCCCACTCCACCATCACGAACTTGGAGTATGGCGGATATAACAGCGTTTCTGAACCGAGTGCTTTGAATTTTCTCACCGAATACGTAGAGGTGAGAGAGGTGGTCAAACTGCTCGTTGATGGCCGGGACCTTGTCCAGCTCGTTCGTGGAGGTCACGCAAATGTTGCGTTCATAGAGCCATCGAATGTAGGCGCCGATCGTCTTGGGTCGATCTTCTGGTAGGTCGACCTCGCGCAGCTGTCCCTCCCTCCACTTGATATCCAGTGCAGCCTGGAAGAACTCGCAGTCGTCCTTGAGAATATTTTCGTGCACGGTGAACGTCGAAGGCACTCCGACGTCCGCGCCGGCTTTGATGGTGACAATTGGGCCTGTGAATCTGCTGATGAAAGTAAGCAATGAGCAACAGCTTCTTGCTGCATATGAGACACACACCTTGACTGCGTCTCAGCTACGGTGTCGTCCGTCATATCTGCAGTACAGTATAACGTGCCGCTTCGAATTGGCGTGAGTGTTGTCTGGTTTTGACAGGTCAAAGAGGAGTGCCGAGTGACTCAACGTGGAAGTCTAGGCGACGTTGAATCTTTAGAAAAGTGAAGGCGCTGCGGCCGAGAGCTTTCCGCGTTTGCACATGCCAAATGAGAAGCGCCCGAAGTTCAGTGGAAAGTAACGGCGAAGGAGTGAAGGACAACTGGACGGAGTCGCCGCAGCAAGAGCACCTCGATCGCTTTGTGATCGCCAGCTTTTGGTAGTCTTTGAAGTGTTTCTCACCTGCAGACCTTTGTGGAGAGATGAGAAAATAACTGTACCTTTGATCATTCCCGCGCCCGTTCGGAACCGACATGCAGCTGAGACAACCATCGCAACGATGCAAGAGATGCCATACCTGATCATCGCTGAAGCTTACGCTATGCACGTGTATACTTCTCTGGCCACGTCCCTCTCTCCCCAACTCCTCTACTTCCACAGCTTGCTCAAACTCATCTCCTTGTCGTCGTGCCTGTTCAGCACCTTCGCCGTTGCCAGATCAAAGTCCTCCTGCGTCACGTGTACTCTCCGCTCTCTCAACGCGAACATGCCCGCCTCTGTGCACACACCCTTCAGCTCGGCACCCGAGCAACCATTCATCTTCTCTGCAATCTTCGTCAGGTTGATGCCGCGGGTCAAGTTCATGCTGCGGGAGTGAATGCGGAGAATGTCGGCACGAGCTTCGGTGGTTGGCGGTGGGAACTCAATCTTCCGGTCGATACGGCCGGGTCGGAGGAGGGCAGGGTCGAGGATGTCGAGACGGTTGGTGGCCATGATGACCTTGATGTTTTTGGTGGGCTCGAAACCGTCAAGCTGGTTGAGGAGTTCCAGCATGGTTCGTTGGACTTCGGAGTCACCGCCGGAGGAGCCTTCGACACGCGAGGAACCGATGGAATCGATCTCGTCCATGAAGATGATTGACGGTGCGTGCTCGCGTGCCATGACGAACAGCTCTCGAACCATGCGCGATCCCTCTCCGATGTACTTCTGCACCAACTCAGATCCAGACACGCGGATGAATTTGCAGTCGGTATGATGTGCCACAGCTCTTGCCAACAGCGTCTTGCCCGTTCCTGGAGGACCGTAAAGTAGGACACCCTTCGGTTGCGCGATTCCCAGTGATTCGAACAATTCCGGGTGCTTCAGGCCAAGCTCGATGACTTCCTTGATCTGCTTGATCTGCTCGTCCAGCCCACCAATCATGTCGTATGTGCTGTCTGGGACCTTCTCCACCATCATGAGAGATACGAGAGGGTCGACCGATGATGGGAGGAGTGATGAGAGCTTGTAGGAGTCGGAAAGGAGGGTGACGCGCTTGCCGGCCGTGAGTTTGGAGATGTCGATGCTGTCCGCCACATCGACGACTGTAACGTTGTCAGCTGGATGGAAGCAACAGAACTACTGATGAAGCTGCCATACCATATTTGCCCTCCGGATGTACCTTGACCAGCACTTTCTTCGTTCCCATAACTTTGACCACCTCACCAACATAGCTCCCTGGCTGTTGTAGCAGACCCAGCTCTTCCCGTAGTAGCCGCACTCGACTGTTGTATTCATTTCGCTGTGCTTCCAGACGTCGCAGTACTGCCTGACCCTGGATGATCTCGAGCTTCATGCTCTCGATCTTGTTGTTGAAGAAGGTGTCCAACGCCATCGTGGCGGTCGATCAAGTCGAGCGTGGAGAGATTCGATGGAGTAGTCCGCGGTGTAGGAGAGATCGCTGGATGTCGGAGATGGAATTGAGGCGAGGCGCGTTGGTCAGGTCAGGTCAGGTGAATGTGCATGTGAAGGCCATGTTTGATGAACACGACCCAGATGGAGTCGCAAGCACAAGAGAGGCGGAAGCAGGTCCGCCGAAGCTTGAACGCGGTCCTTGCCGAAGCATCGAATTGATGGGACAGCCGTCAATAATTGAACCACTTGAGACAAATCAGGCGAACCAAACTCATGGATCTCGACAGATGACGCCTCTCCGGAGAGCTGTGGTGGGTCCCACGCAGTCTTTCCGTTCGCACGAGTGAAGATGTACCAGACACAAGGGTAGCAGATGACATGCTCAAGTGTTATCTGTAAAATCTGGAAAGCTCCGCCTGGTCTCGTCCTCGATTTCTACTACAATACTATAGATTGATCTGGAAAAGAGAGTATACTTTATTTCCTGCCGACGGTACTGTCATCTGATCCCATCTCCCGAGTTCGCGTGCTATCGTTTCACTCTTACGCCTCACAACAACCGCCCATTGCGAGACTTCCTCTGCGCACAAGAAGAGGCGACCATTCCAGAACATGCCTATGAAGTATTGGTAACGAACAGTCCGATTCGCTCTTTTCGCCAGTCATCGCCGAACGTGGCCGCATAGGAAAGCGCTCCTCCGGAAGCCGATCACCTCCACTCGCCGGGGAACTTCCGCGCGACGCCTCGAAAGTATAGCATGGCCGACAACAACGTCCCAGGTGCTTCGCACGACTGGACAGACAACTCCTCCACGGCACCAGACACCCGCCGAACGTCGACGTCCTCGATGAGCACTCCGCGTGCCACCGACCAGTCTGGAGCTGGCGGCAGCAGCACGACCAATACACCCAATCCCATGCAAAACAGCCAGGCTAGTATTGCGTCCGACCTGGGCAACAGCACCGTCCGGCGCCCACGCCCTCGACAGGACTACGGCTCCATGCAGGGATCATCAACTGGAGGTCGTTCTCTACAGTCGCCTGCACTGACAGGGCCGCAACAGCATCAAGCGCCTCAGCAGACCCCCAAACGACCCGGCACAACGCGGAAAGCATCCGTAGCTCCACATCGTGGCGACATATTCTCCGTGGATGACGATCCGACCGAAGTGGACTTGGATCTACGCAGCGCGAGGAAGGAGCCGAAGGAAGATCCTCGTCGCGATCGCACGCTTAGAAGACGTGAGAGTACAATAAGGCGGCGTCCAACAGCTCAGGCTCCCACTCTACCGCGAGTTGAAAGTAATGGCGACGATGAGGAGGTTGGAAAGACAAGCGGGAACGATGCAGTCGCAGTCAGGCCTGCTTCAGTGAAGGACCATACAGAACCGAGTTCGGAAGATACCCTACAAGGCGACGAAGAGGAGGATGATGAGGATGCATCGCCGAACGACGAAGATGACGACGAGGACGGCTTGAGCGATGCCGAGAGCTTCACGCTGAAAGACAGACAAGAGGCCATCAACGAGACGCATCCATTTGGTATCAGGATTTGGAAGCCGGCGCTGTACAAGAAGAATCGATCAGTGCAACGGAACGCAGAAGGAGACATTCACAGTGCACCCGGAGGCAATGTCAGTCGATGGCTCTGGGTATTCAACGCTCTGTGGACGATCATGTTTGGATGGTGGCTGGCAGTGATAACTTCGCTAGGAGGCATCGTCTGCCTCATCTTTGGCATATTCCAGGACGAGGATTCTGACGGATGTCGAGCTTATGGCCGGGTTCTCATCAACTTGGCCCACTACCTGTTCTACCCATTCGGAAAGTACGTCAAGCTAGAGCGCGACGAGGCATACATGCACGAGGACGAGGGCGAAGGAAGAGACATTGCCGAGTACGAGCGATGGCAAGCCGGCGACATTGAGGAAGGCCGCCTCTTTTTCGGACCCACCGACATTAATCGTTCGCTTATTGGGCGACGACGAGACGAAGAGCCCGACCTCGAGGATCACGAGACTGACAGCCTGCTCGGTCGTGGCAGACAGAGCTCCGTTGCAAAGGCTGCTCGAGTCAAGACGAAGAAACGACTCTTTGGCCGTGGAAGATGGAACTTCGGCCGTGTCATCTTCTTCCTGTCGTTCTACTTCCTCATCACGCCATTCTTGTTCCTCGTCAGTGGGATCTGCTGGTTCATGGTCTTTACCATCCCAATGGGCAAAGTCACTCTGCTGCTGTTCTACCACCTCCGCCGGCATCCACTTGCGATGAGCTTCCACACCGACAGCCATTACCAACGTGGTTCTTTTCAGCGACGTGGAAGCAGCGATAGTGTAATCCTGCTGTGCACTTACAGAGCTGTCGGATCGAGATACTGGAAGTACACCATTGACGGCACAAATATTTTCCTGATCAATCTTCTTGGCCTGGTCATCTTTGCGATCTTCGATTACTTCGTGCTTGCAAAATATCTGGGCCTTCAGATGTGGTTCACTGCGCCGGGCTTCATGTTCGTCCTGGCACTGTCGTCCATCATTCCCTTGGCATACTTTATCGGTCAGGCCGTGGCGTCCATCTCTGCGCAGTCATCGATGGGTGTCGGCGCGACTATCAACGCCTTCTTCAGCACGATTGTGGAAGTATTCCTGTACTGCGTGGCTCTGAACGAAGGAAAGGCACAGCTGGTCGAAGGAAGCATTATTGGGTCTATCTTCGCAGGCATCCTTTTCCTGCCAGGATTGTCCATGTGCTTTGGTGCCATCAAGCGCAAAACACAACGCTTCAACGTCCGATCCGCTGGTGTGACATCCACCATGCTGCTATTCGCTGTCATCGCTTCTTTCGGACCAACCTTGTTCTATCAATTCTACGGCACGCACATTCTCAATTGTCGACAATGTCACAACAAGCATGACGAAGAAGAGCGCGACTGTCGGCGATGCTACTTCACGCAGGTGCCGGAGTTGAACGATAGGTTCTTCAACGAGGCCGTGCGTCCGTACATTTACTTCTGCACCGTCTGCCTCTTCCTCTCGTATGTGGTTGGCCTGCTCTTCACGCTGCGCACGCACGCCGCCGTGATCTGGAACAACGAGTCCGATGAGAAGAAGGAGGTCAAGCATGAACAGCCACATCAGACGCAGCACCAGCATCTCCACGGTCATATGAATTTGCCGTACACTGCCACGCTTGTCTCAGGTGATGGCACGCAAGTTGCGGCTGGTGCCAGAGGAGCATCGGGCAGTTTACCAAAAGAAGACATCAAGTCTACACAGATGTACAAGCGGATCTTGACTCAAAGCCTGAAGCAAGCCGGCGTCACGCCGACAATTGCGCAGAAAGATTCTGCGGACGGCGAGTCACCCAAAGCCGAAGGACAGGTACCGCATATCGTGCCACCCAAGAGCTCTGGCAGTGACACGATTCAAGGTCTGAGCACCGAGGACAATCGTGCCCTGCTTCACCAAGTAGCTGAGATTGCGGCGACCGCAGCCACAGTTGCGGCCCGAGACGCGACCCAAGTGCCACGACGTGGCAGCGCTATATCGTCCAGGCACGGATCTGTCGCGAGGGAATCGAAGAACGCCAAGGACCAACATCCGACCCATTCAACACATCAGCATGCCAACGAGGTGCCGCAAGAAGCAGCACCTGGCGCTGCAGTACCGCATGAGGAGCCAGCATCAGGAGGCCATGACGCTCCCAACTGGTCACGCACCAAGTCTGCCGTTATCCTCCTCACAGCCACCATCGCCTACGCCGTCATCGCGGAGATCCTCGTCGACACCGTAGATATTGTGCTCACATCCGTCGACATACCCGAGAAGTTCCTCGGCATCACACTATTTTCCCTCGTCCCGAACACCACTGAATTCCTCAACGCCATCAGCTTCGCTATGAACGGCAACGTGGCGCTGTCCATGGAAATTGGTTCCTCCTACGCACTGCAAGTCATCCTTCTCCAGGTCCCATGTTTGGTTCTGTTCAGCGCCGTGTATGCGAACTACATACCGAAGGAGCAGATTATCGACCACACCTTTTCCATGATCTTTCCGCAGTGGGATATGGTCTGTGTGATTTTGAGTGTGTTCCTGATGGGCTGGGTCGTGGGTGAGGGAAAGAGCAATTACTTCAAAGGGAGCATTCTCATCTTCACGTACTTGGTGGTCATTATTGGGTTTTGGTTCGCGAGCTTTCATGATCCGAAGGTGAGTGGTCGAGAGGTCGATCCGAGACGTCGAGAAAGGATGCGCTTACTGACATATATGATAGATCATGGGCATTGACGCCTACGACACTCTTGGCCTGCCAGAAACCTTCCGTACCTTCGGCAAGAGCTCCAGCGGACCAGCATTCCCAATGGCATAAAGACACGACCTCCACAAACTTGTCCTACGGCTCGCTCAATCACAGCATAATTCATCATTTTGCGGTGTGAGTGGTTTTCTTTCTGCTTTTCGGTCGCGTTCGAGCAGGGCGTTTCTTTGGGGGTTTTTGCATTTGCATGGTTGAGAGCACACTTGGAAGAGTTGGATATTCTTCCGGAATGGACACAATTTGGACAGCAGGACGCAGCACAGCAACAATATTACATGGCTGTTCGCTCACTTTCCTCGCAGTGTCTTTTGTGACTCTCGATCCGCCGATCGTGCATGCATTGCCGTGCCAAAATTGACAGGCCACCTGCTGGTCATACAGGGTACAGGCTTTCACGAACCCTGCGTGATCACGTGGGAGCGAACTCCTGGCTCGCACTGCGACTTTTGTACCCTCGTATGGTGAGCATCTGGAACTATGAGACGGGCGAGGGCTGACCACTTTTATCACAACGCGAATGGCACACGACTATCCCTGCGGATGACCACGGAATCTGACCGGAATTGCAGCCTGCGCGTCTTCCCCCGCCAGTTGAAAATGACACGACTCTTACTTGACCTACACCGGAGCCGCCAGCAGTGTGACTATCAACCACAATGGCGACTACAACCACAATGGCGACTACCGGGGCGAAGTCGACCTTCGTGAGTACTTGAGCCCGCAGTCCTTTCGAGCAGCATCTGACTACTTTCCCAGGCGCCGTACCTGGCGTACAAAAGGATGCAACGGATGCCACGAGACATGCCAGAATTCGACTGTGATGACGAAGGGTGCCCGATCGTTCATCATGGCGAGCTCTTCTGTCGTATGCCGATGAAAAATGGTGCATTATGCGGCAAACGTTACGAGAGAGCCGATCATCTCGTACAACACCTCCGTGCCAAGATCCACAATGCTCCTGCATCGAAGCTTTTCCATCGCAAGAGGAATCTGGGAAGAGATGCGGCTCAAGGTGCGACGACTATCTCATGCGCCTGATTTACCATCCTGACATGATTCTACAGAGTGGTATCAATCCCTGAGCAACCGAGGCATTACGACAGGCCCCGATTCGTGCGGAGACAGCGATACTACAGAAGGTGACGATGCCTCCGAGACCGGCGACGCTCCGAACGACCGCGACAACGTGCAAGACGACTATAGCATGAAGGATGGCGATGCGATGGAAGACATCAGGGTCGCAAAAGATGGTGGCAATACCAATGCCGATCATGTCGGCTCAGTGGACGGGACATCGCCAACTTGTACCAATACTCGTGACCAGCGTCACCTGAGCTTGTCGAGAGATGCTTTCAAAGAACGGCGTGCAATGGACAAACCCAGTGCGAAAGCAGACTGCCACTCCGTTGACGACGACGCCGTGGCCCAACATACCGACATCACACACATTCAAGGTGTAGGCAATAATGAAGCCGCACCGCAAGACGGGAACGACGCCCCTGCAAATGACAGCAGCACAGAGGACAGGAGTATATTGGCGAAGCTCAAAGCAAGCACGGAAACCGCACCAAGACCTGGTCCAAGTCGCACATGGTTCAAGCGACTCACGGCCGAGATGGTCGCCAAGACTGAATCTCCTGCTCTTGGTCCTCAGGACTGCCATGGGCTCGACTGTCAGTCTCCATCTATCCCGTCGACGCCTCTTCGCAAAATCGCGGCTCCAGCTACGCTCACCTCAGCTGGACTGAAGAAAGGCGACTATACGGAGGCCCACCTGGCTTCGCGGCACAAGAAAGCTTCTCCGGACACGTCTGAACCGCCCGGCTGCACAGCACCTTCCTCAAGCCTCATCACTCCACCTTCCGAAAGACGCAGAATCGATACACCTCCTGATGGAATTGCAGTCGCACGAAGCGACGGCCAATGCACTGCCCGGCGACCGGTTGCGAAGCGCGTTGTGCCAGGCGAAGAACACCCAACGCTGGAGTCACCTGAAGAAGAGCATCTGAAAATTCAGATCTGCAAGGTTCGGGTAGCCAAATGGGAGGCCGAGGAGGCCGAATGGGCAGCACGGAAGGCAAAACATGCGGCACATGAGGATATGCTGAAGGCTCAGTTGCGAATGGCGCAGGCTGCACGAAGAGATGGACATCAGTCTGCTAAGCGAAGATGCGTGGAGTCCACTGATGTACTTACACGATCTTGGTGTCCAGCTGTTTGAAACAAGAAGTGGGCCACGTGGAGACGTACTCTCAAGTTCGAATTTCCTAATGTGGCCGGCAAGTGAGTAGCATCGGCCTCAGCATCCCAAGATATGGCTTGACACGGCGCTGTGAATTGCTACTCGACACCGATTTCGGGGTCGTGCCAAGCTGAGAAAGGAACTGCCCAATCGGGGTCAGGTTCACAAAATAAGGCTCGATGCGCACGAGCTCCGCCTATGAGCGACGAGATGCCGTCGCTAGGAGACAAGTCGATGCAGCCAAAAGATCACGACTGTTCGACTAGACTGAGCTTACAGAAGTGATAAGACGACGGCATTCGAAGACAACATGGTATGTGTTTATGCCCTTGCGAATGTGCCTACTATACTGACCTATCTCTTCCAGGACCGGCGCCCTCTATCCAGCAGAAGACCGGCTCAGTGCTCACACATACCGGGTTCCACGCCGACCAAGATCCAGTTGCATCCGCTTATGAAGAATGGGACAAGCCTCGAGACCGCTCGGCGGAGGTCCAGAGAGTACCAACACCAGGCGAGGGAAGAGAACGAGCTGGAACAAAGTAAGACGCTTCTGCAATCTTGCATCGTGCTTCGACGAAGCGACTTTGTCCGGATGGCTTGCTGATACGACTTCATCCCCAGTGGTTCTCAACGACGAAGGCATGCTCGAACGCCACTTCGACCGTCATGTCGCCTCCGTCGATGGCGCAGCTACGAGATTCCGCGAAGACGATGGTTCAATGGACATCGACCCCGAATCTATCGACAAACACCCTTTGACCGACGAGACCAACATGCAAGAGGCCAACGAGGAGCAAGCCGCCTTCCCCGTTTCGCCCAACTTCCTGATAGGGCCCCTTGCCGTCTCTCGCTCAGAAGAATCCGCATATCACGACGAATGGTTCATGAGCAGCTCGAGGCCGGGTCCTACAGAAGAAGACACTTCTGTCGACCCTCTCGCCGCACGTGGCTTGCAAGATTGGAGCACAGATGGCCAGATCTCGCCCAACAAGCACTCCGTGCTCGATGGACGCCACAGGCACGACTCGCTTCTCAATGAAGGCTCCCACACTGTGGGATCAGCCATCAGGTCGTCCCAGCTGCTAGCTGCTATTGAGAACAACGACCACGACCTACGCCGGCAGCTCGAACTCAAGCGACTCGAGGTTGCGATGTATGAGGATCGGGTGTGCTTGTCGACAGCACAATTCCAAGTCAAGAAGCTGGAGTACGAATTAGCGATGCAAGGATGTTAGAAAGTAAGCATTTGATCGGCTTGGTGCGTTCAAATGCTCTGCTTACTTGTCTGGGATCCGAAAGAAGCACATTGTCGCGGTTGCCGAACGATGACGAGTGGCCGAGTTGGAGGATTCAACAACAGAGCCTCTGATTGTGGACGAGCCATGTAAGTAAAGGTTCGCCATCGAGGTGCTCACTCACCATCTCTGGGATCTGTGCGCTTATGTCCTTTAGATGCCATGGCAGTTTGCTTGGTCGTCTCCGTATCAGCTGATGAGCATCGTAAATGTGTCAAGTGAGTATCTCAAACCCTTTGTTCGTCTCTGTCCTCTCCTTTGTCCTTCGGCGGTCTTTTTGTGAGTGGTGTCATTCTTCTGCTGGTGAGTTGGCGCGCCACCGAGGGAAGCCTAAAAGGGGCAGAAGCGATCCCGCTGCGGCGTCACCAATTCCCGCGGCGTCGCAGTTGTCTGCACGAAGCACTCACATCACAGCGAACGCCAGAACAACACCCAGTTGCCCACTTCGAAGACACTGGTAATCTCGCAATGTTGGGAAACAATTCGCAGTCCTGGCGGACAACGTTTGTGCGTTTTGGAGACCGACAGAGCCCGGCGTGCTGACAACTTCTTAGCCGCCATATCTGGCGTACAAACGTCTGAAAGCTCTACCCAAAGGCACGCCGTGCTTCGAGACGGGTGAAGATGGTCGCCCAATTGTCTACTACAATGAGATATTCTGTCGCATGCCTCGCACGGACACAAGCTTGCCATGCGGCAAGAGCTACTACGCACCGGCCGCGCTTCGACGACATCTCCATGATTCACACAGCGTCCGGAGAACAGATCAGTGGAAACAATCGCAGGGTCGCGAGATAAGCGAGGCTCAAGGTAAGCAGATTCGTCAGCTCCGACGGGTGCCATGTGCTGATGTTGTTTGCCTAGCATGGTACGAAAGGCTTATGCGGAGCCACGGCTTCTTTGACCGCGATGACGGAGAATCAAACGCACCCCAGGCACCGGATCGAAAGACGTCGAGTGCCACCGTCGTCGACCTGGGTGACGATAGCGAGGAAGAAAGACCAGAGGACGAACCACCTGTGCGCGTCGAATGTGCTGAAGCTGAAGTAAAGGACAATTTGCAAACTCGCGCGGCGCCCACCGCTCCTTCCGCAGGCGCCGTCTCTGCTTCCCAACGGACTTCACTAGTGGACACACACTCTGCTGGTTCTATTATGCCCAGGCCCGAGATCCCACGTAAGACGCTCAGCGCCGCCTCTTCCAATGCTTCTCCACCCCGCGCCGGCAAGCGCAGCGCAAGTCTTGCGTTTGACAAGAATCCGACGAGGGAGAGATTCAGGACGATCTCCGCTCCGACCCAGAAGATGACGTGGACGAAGGCGATGCCTTCCACGAGCAAGACGGAGGGCGCCTGCGTCAGCGGCTGAAGGGAATTAGGAAAGAGATCCACGCATGCGAGGCTTCCGAACTGATGTACAAGTTCCGTGCGCAGAGGTTCGGCGCTGAGCTGCGGGAGATGAAGTTGGAGTACGAGCTGGCCACAAGAGAATTTTGAGCGGACAAGACTCCACGAATACTAACCTGACCGATGTGCTTGAACCGGGAGATCTGCGGCGCCGTGATCAGGAAGAAGCACGAATGGAAGTCCGTATGCTCGCAGCTGTACGGGAGCAGACTACAGCGTGGCGCTTGTCCGGGGTTGTGGATAAGCCCATCGCGCTCACCGATGAGGGATGCTGATCGGGATGCGACTTGGTGCAAAAAGGGCTGCTGACTGCGGACGAGCTATGTAAGTGAAGGCCAGTGAGATTCTAATCGAGGACAAAGGAGTACTCACGTGCTGATAGTACTCAAAGTCTTATCACTGTGCCCAGAAGGTGCGTGTCCATGAGTGTCAGCTGTCATCACTCATCAGTCCCGTGAACGCGTGTAAGGTCATCGCCTCTTTGCTTCTCCCAGGTCTTCTCAAGCTCAAATAAGTACCTCATCAACTACCTCCAGGCTTGGCGCTGCTGCATAAGCACGAAAGGGGGCAGCGTTTGCGCGGATATCAAGAATCAAATCGCCGCTATCCGGGCACGCACGAGACAAATTGCTCTACACAACGCTCGCGGCGGTGACTTGAACTTCATCTCTGTAACTTCACGATGACCAAACCCAAACATGCGGCATGGAAGGAGGATAACGTGAGTACTCCAGCGCCGATGATTGCGAACCTGTACTTACAACGTCTCAGCCCTCACTCAAAGCCTACCAGCGCATGGAGTTCCTTCCGTCAGGCACCGAGCCGTTCGAGCTCGACAAAGATGGTCTTCCGATTGTCTATTACGGCGAGATGTTCTGTCGCATGCCAGGTAGACCGAAAGGCACACTCTGCGGCGCCAAAAGCAAGGAGTGCGTCTCGCTCGGCCAGCACATCAGAAGGAGCGTGAAGCATGGTGGTATTGGCATATCGAAACAATGGAAATGGAGTCAGACTCTCGACTATCAAAAGGCAGAGGGTAATACTGTTCGTCCCTCTCGACCTTACACGGCTAATGTGGTCGCTCAGACTGGTTCAACGATAAGGCCTTCCACCTCCTCAAGGATGAGGAAGAGGAGCAAAAAGATTCGCAGCCACCGCGTATCCACAACCACGAGGCCGGAGCCATCGAACCAGACACAGGCGATGACGCCATGGAAGATGTGAAGCAAGAAACTCGTGTTGGTCACGAGGAACTGGCGGACACAGAAATCGAAGCAGCAGCTACTGCAGAGGCTTCACTTGCCACGATCTCGCGATCTCTCAACCCGAGCTTCGCACGTCCATCCACCGCCACTTCTCCCATTCGCAAGGCTGTATCCGCTACCGATCTTGCGGACGCCAACCCCGCTGTGCCACTCAGCACGCGCAATGTCTCCCGTCCAGTGTCCCTCGCACCAGACGGCAACAAACGGGGCGCCAGTGCTGCATTCGGCGAACGAACCAACGTCACGACCAAGCTTGAGGAGACCGATAACGAAGACACTCGCGGCGAAATGGCATCCATTGAGCACGACTCGATGGAGGGGGACGATGCTCTCGCCGAGCAGCTGCACGTAGACGCACGCGAAGTCGAGTTGGCAGAGGCTCGGCTCCGGCTGGCAAAGACGAAGAGAGATATGGCGATGCGGAAGCGGCAGAGGCGAGGTTGAGGGAGATCACCGAAATCGTCAGAAGTATTCGCTTGGGACGTTTGGGCTGGAGATACCGGCTCGTCTTGGACGGAAGGTCACGACGATGGATGCGACATGCTCGACTGCTGTATGGGATGAATCAGCAGTGTGTCGGCTCTCATAGCAATGCTTGCGAACGAAGTCGCGGGGAGCAGTCAAAGGACTCTGCGCCTTGCTGCGAAGAAACACGGACTTTCGGACCCGTTCTGATCTCACCACTACATCATTCGCCTTACGAAACAGACAATCGATCGTTCAAAGTACTCGTAGGCACCACGATCTCCTGCATCGTTGCCCAGGTCAAGTCTCTTGCTCCCCCACCTCCTGCAACTAACCGTCAACTAAAGATGGACATCGAAGTGCCATGAAAAAGAGAGCCATATTCAACCGGAAGACTATGATTTCATTCCGGGTAGAGTATTCGCATCACACTACGACCAAGCCATGTGCAGCGGAGAAAGCTAGGGAACTTTCGTAAATGGAGGCAATGCATGTACTCCATCCGCATCTGATTTTCTCCTGATCCTTCTCGATCGCAGCCAGAAAACTCGAGATTCCGGCAAGGTAGATCGTGGCGTCCACTCGTCCTTCTAGTCGCCCGACATGTCCCTTTCCACAACGTCCGAATCGTCAGATATGTCCATCTTCTTGACGTCCGCGGCCTTAGAAGTGGGATCCGTAGGGAACCGTGCGATATAGGCCGTCAGACTCAGATCTGGATCGTCCGAACGAAGATACTCGACCTCTCCGAAGAACTGTGCATCGTGGTCGTAATTGACTTTGATCGGGTACAGGTTGATCGCACTGTTCGCGCCCCGATTCGAGATCCTATGGCTTCCCCACAGAAACTCCCCGACGCGGTCGTTCTGGATACCCTTCCATTCCATCAGGGGGTGCGAGCCCTTGATGTTGCCGCTCAGCTCGAGGACGGCGTACACGGTGCCCTCGGGGCTGACTGGCCCGCGGCCCAGTGATGTCTTGATTCGGAAGGCTTTCTTCTTGGGCTTCGCGGCCTTGATGGTCTCGTCGATTCTCAGGCAGTAGATACGCTTGTTGCCTTCGTCGTCGGGCAGGGCGACCTCCGGGCCCTCGGGTCCGTCTTCGGATCTGATTGGGATACATAGAGAGCCCGGCGCGCAGGCGGCTTGACGCTGCACGACCTTGTGATCCGGCGCGTGACCCAGGCAATCGAAGCCGAACTTGCTGGAATCCAAGCATTGACGTCCGGAAAGAGCGCTAGACTCCCTGGTTAGTCTTATCCGCCAAAATATGCACGGGTCTTGCACGTACGCGCCGGGTGTATTTCTGCGTCGACAGAGCCCGTCGATATCCTGGGATGCATACGTTGATACGTCGATCCTTCCATGGGACAAAATGGCACACTTACAGGTTCGTAGACGTCCGGCAAGCTGAAGCCGACGCTGCTGAAGCGACGAACGAATTCGTTGCGGATAGTTTCCCGTCTGACGCCTATCTCCTTTCCAGGGACAGGCGTTGCGAGGACTGCCGGAGCTAGAAGAAGCGACAGGAAGAGTTCCTTGAGCATAGTGACGGTGATGTCGTGGGGTAAATCCCGTGGAACAGAGGCGATTGTGTAAGGATGAAAATCGACAAGAGGATTGTGCCCTCCTCTTTATGTCCTGGCGGCCACGTCGGGCTCTTGTGCCGTATGCATCTGCATTGCGTGCTGCGTCGCCTCGTTTGTGAACACGTCGGAGCGAGGTCTCTCTTGTCAACGCATCGGAGTGCCCGCCTCGTTTGCAGGCACATGGGCATGCGGGATCTTCAGGCTGGTGACACCTGGATGGATTCCAACAGTGACCACACTCGTGATTCCGGTGCGTTCGTATGCTGTATGCCGCCTTCGAAACTCCTCCTCGCAGGTAGTAGGTTGAGAGAGTGCGGCAGCGACGCTGATTTCCTTGATGAGCGCTAGCCACTAGTAACGATGGTCTTTATCTTTTGGGCAAAGTGAATGTCCCTGCTTGAAGTCTGGGAAGTCCTCCTGCGCCAATATCATTTGTGAAGGGATCGTTGTCAAAATGCCTCGTATATGGAACGTCCGCATGCGTAGCGCTGGCTGGCAATCCAGAACAACAGCACCAGCGCTAGATAACTCTATCAAGACACCTGTTCCCGTTGTCAGCACAGATGTTTTTCAGCACTGGGAGTAGCGAGTCGTGAAGCACGGTGAAGGAGAAGAGGGTGGCGTGCGGCCGCGGGCTGTGGTCGACAAGTCCTTACTCCTTACTGCACGAGAGCCGGAAAGGGCAGTAGGATTTCCCGAAAATGAAGGGCAATGGCATGTATTGCGTTCGCATTTGTGATCTTCCTGTTCCGTCTCGATCCCATCTCCTCTCATCTCGCCTGTCCCTCGCGCTCTCCCTCGCATCACTTCTCGAAAAGTCAGGTCCACCATGCCTCTAATAAACACACGCCCACTCGCATCGCAAACAAAAGCGTAGTCCCATCCCAATTTTTAAAAAAAAACATCGCAGGTACCGCATTGTCCTGTCCCATCCCAAACCGCCTTTTCGAAGTTCAAAAAACGCCATGCTAAAAGTTTTTTGTGCGCTTGTCGCAGAAAAGTTTCAATCCAAAAGGTAAAAGAAGCTGCAATTTCTATCCCATTCCCACCCATCCCGGATGCCGCATTCAGTAAAAGTTGTAATTCGTTGCAAAAAGCAGACTCGCTCGCCTGTATTTTGGAAAAGAAGGAAGACGTAGGAAATTTTGGCGCGCCCGATCGCTTCGTGTGCCGCCGGTGGAGAGTCAGCAGGAAGCTGGCGGGTGTTGACCTGGACAGAGAACCAGTAAAAGCGGTCGATCCTCCCAGGTAGGTGTGTACGCGATGTGAAACCGCAGGTGCCAGGAAGTTCCAGGCAGAAGTCGAACAAGTCCGGAGGAAGAAGCCAATCAGGTTTTCTAGACCCAAGATCAAGCACAATAATCGCACAGCCCATGTACATTGATAGGTAAAAACTCCAGGTGATCATGGACGGCCACATCTACCCCATCACGGTCTGCGCCGCGTAGCCAGAGGTGATGGGCCACTGCCGGTAGTGATGCTGGTACAAACACTGGGAGCAGTTACAGTCGTATCGATGAGTGCTGCCGGTCCAAGAGCTCTGGTCCCATGCAGATCCATACGATGGCGTCTGGTAGTAGGACGGGTGTGCACTTGGCGCGTATTGGTACGCGGCTTGAGTTGAGCTGCGACCCGGAGAGACCTTGCGGGCAACATCCTCAAGACCGTTGAAGGACGGGTAGCTTTGCTGTTGCCTGTAGTATTCCTCGTTTGTCGCCCATGGATCGCTCGCGGTGTATGGCGTAGAGAATTGAGACGAGCGAGCGGAGAGAGGCGTATCGAACGAACGTGACGAGAAAGATGGTGTCGGGTACGGCGAGAGTCGATCGCGAGGAATGCTCGAGTGCCGGTGCACGTTCGTGTTGAGAGGCGACAATCTCGCAGCCTGCTGTTTAGCCGCGTACTCCTGCTTGGCGAGGTACTCTGAGTTGTACTTTTGCCAGGCATCCATCCAAGCCTGCAGACCGTTCGGCGTTGACGGCTCAATGTGCAGCTCGTAGTTGATGAGGTGGAGCCACTTCATCTCCAGCGCATTCAGCTCGGAAACCTTGATCGCGGTGACATCAGACCATGATCGATTGATGAAGGTGTTGTCGTCGAGGAATTTGCTGCCGAGGATCAGTGCAACAGCGAGCAGTCGATATATTTGGTTCTCGCCCTGAGGGACCGAATCTGGGTAGTTCGCAACACGGTCGTTGAGGTAGTGGAGGGCGAGCAGGATCGTTGCTGAGGGTAGTCTTGTGGCGGACAGCACTTGGTGCACCCATTTTCGGAAGGACGGTTGGCTCTGCATCTGGTGTTGAAAGCTTCGAGTCATGTCAATATCTGCGAGGCAGATTGGGGACACATGGAAGGCATACATTGATTGAGCCGCCTCGGTGACAAAATCGGTCATGCGCTCCATTTCGTAGTCGAGCTTGGCGGAAACTCCACCGGTCGTCTTCTCCTCCTTGGCCTGGCGCTGCTCTCGCTCGGCTGCATCTTGCTGTTCTTGCTGGACACGGCGTGTGTAGTCGTCGACGAATGGAACGCGGTCGCTGATGCGCAGAGGCGGGAGGATCGGTGCGCCGATAGGTTCGTAGTAGCCTTGAATCGGAGGGAGAGTCGTCGATGCTTGGTAGCTGCTGGGCTGGTACTGGTAAGTCGGATGCGTGGGCGGGATGGCCGTTTGCAAATATCCTCCTTGTTGGTAGTCAAAAGAGGTCTCTTGACGGCATCGCTGAGTCGGCTGTGCGTATGGATCTTGCGGGTAGTGGACATTACTGTACGCATAGCCGTTACCAGAATCAGGTGGTGTGAGTGGCATTTGGCCCGCCATGGACCGAGAGTAGTAGCCAGGCATGATTGCGGAGTGAGGTGATCAAGCGAAGAAACGGCGTGGAAGCACGGCCTGAAGTATGTCAGCGCTGTCTTGAGCAATGAGGGAGAGCTATTCGACGCGGTTCGATGCACAGTACGAAGAGTGTGGATGTGGATGGAACGTACCGTTTCCTTTCTCCGCGCAAACAACGACCAAAGCGCAACAGTGAAGGTGCGCTGTCTAGTGACCTTTGACCATGCGATGCGATGTGTGATCTAGATGCGTAGGAATGTAGTCGTGAATGTTTCTATCGTTTGCTCAGGATTTGGCAGATGTGAAATCGGCTGATCACTGAGGTGACGTCTTTTGTGTGCGTTTTTGAGGTCTGCGGCCGGTCGGTCGGTCGGCTGTAGGCCGGCTGAAGCGGAGGTCGAGTGGTGATTCACACGACGGGTATGCGACAGCGGTTGGTAGACTCGCGCGGTGCCTCTGGTGGACGGAGCTAAGTGAATAGGTCGTCCGGGTATAATGAGTGTTGCTGGCGGTGGTCGTGGTCGTCGCGCGGCGGGACTGAAGGGGTGGAAATGCGGCGGGAGTGAGTCGTCAGTCTCAGCTGGAGTGGATGCGGTGGTGAGAGGACGAGAGGCCCGCCGGGGGAGTGGTGCGGTGTGGTGAGGCGGGAGCGGAACTGGTCGAACGAACGAGGAGAGATCGTTGTTGTCGAGTCGAGGTCGGAAAATGCGCACCAGCGGCCGATGAGAGATTTGACAATTCAGCCAGACACTAATCTGGTTTCGGCGAAAGCCGCAAAAGGAGGTGTCTTTGGTGTGGCAACCTGGTACTTTCCAAAACAGCCGACTCGACTGGGCAGAAATGTCAAATGATAATGTGCTTCGATCTCGCAAGCAATCCAGAATAGCACAACAAGTTCGCTCGGGGTGCTGTCGTCTCTTTCTCTCCAAAGAAGAGCGGCAGAACAGGAAGAACACGGACAAGCAGGCTGACGAGTTTGTATGACGGGCGCCGACGATTCGACGAATCCGGAGCGCGGCCGTTCTCAGCCTGTGCGTGCGTGAAATAAGGAGTGACACAGCAACACGTGTGCCTCCTTTGTTGATCGTGGTGAAATTGAGATGTGAGACTGCACGCACACGCACAATCATATACTACTTGTATACACAGACACACGCACGCACCAAGGAGAGACAGGCTACAGCAGCGAGGAGCTGCCTCGAGGGATGTCATGAGGAATGCGAGCAGGGAGAAGAGACTTCGCCCCGCGTGAGGAGCCAACACCAGAGAGGAAGTGCAGTGCCGAATGAGAGGAGGTACAGCAGTACTTCTCGAGGAGCAGTGCCACACTCTGCACCAAGAACGACCGACGACATCACTCTGATCTTGACGCACAACTCTACTCATCCTTGGCCCGGCCGCCTGGCATCTTGCTGGCACGTCGCTCGGCGGGCGAAGCTGCAGATAGCGCCGAGGACATCCGCCTTGCCCGTGATGTATGTAGGTATGTACGAAAGTATTGCTTTCGATCCGATGCAGCCCGCCCGCCTCAAAGACTCCACTCATCCATCACCGGCGTTGATTCCCACCACACCTCCACACACATGCTCATCATCCGCAATTCTTCCTTCTATCCACCAAGCGAGTGACTCGACTGCTGACAAAAGCCATCGTTCTTCATCTATTGTGTACAGACTACAGAGAGTCACAGCGAGGATACGCCCGGCGAGCTTCGGCTTTGCAAAACCTGGATGCTCGCGTGTGATGCACGCTTTTTCCAGCAGCGTGAACCTTCTTGCCTTCCTCGTGCTTGCAACAAAATTCTCTCCTCCCTGATCCCTCCGATGGAAGATGTACCGCATCACTTCGACAAGTGTTGGCGGCCATATCCTGGCGTGAATACGAGAGATGTAGTAATGATCATGACCGCAGTCATTATTCAATCCCTCGGTCGATTGCACTCATTATTACCACAGCAGCCTAGCATCGCCACGCCGTACACATGTGCTTCTCCCACAAAAACCATCACATGGCAGAAAACGCCCTTCTACGCTCCTTTCGGGTCTTGCCCTCGTGTCGCAAAATTAGAACCTGCCCTTGTACAACAACTGCGGAATTTCTCGCTGCAGCACTGCCGGCCTGGTGCCGGCGTATGACAGCTTGCCTAGAAATATTCCCAGCAGCCTGAATGTCGGTACTATTGGTACATCGGTGGCTGTAGCCTGCAGCTATGCATCTGCCTGTATCAGCCGGGACTGTTCGTATCGATCATCACTTCTGAGTCCAAAGGTCATTTTCGTCGACAGGGCAGCCTGGGTGGGATCGGATATGCATGATGATGGAAAAGGATGTGGTTGGCAGAAGTTAGTGCATATCGCGACCGCAGTGATGGACTGCTGCGGATGTGGAAGATCAAAAGGCCGCAGCGAGAAAATCGAGAATCTCTGGCTCGTTGATCGAACGGATATAGTCGTATGTCTCCCGTTAGTATGCTATTCGTGACCTAGAACCGAGGATCCGATGCTCGATGATGGTAGGATTGCAAGAAGACGACTCAGAAGATGCTACCGTGCTCTCGCACGGATCAGCACGTACTCAATGAGATCTATATACAACATAGTCATGCCTGGGCCATGCCGTTTGCTTTATGCTCGGTCTGGGTAAGCTATCCTGATTTCCCCAGTCTCTCTACACCTCACTAACGTCAAGAAGTGGCCTAATGGTAAGGCGTTGCTTTCCGGTTTTCGACTGGCAAAGATTGCGGGTTCGAGTCCCGTCTGGATCGATCTTCTTTTGCTCCTGCTCAAGGCGCGTCTTTTGAGCTATTAACCGGCCCAAACGGTCCAGAAATGGTGTTGCTATGTTGAGTTGTGTGTGGGGGGTGTTCGTTTTGCTACCTATTGCTGAGCTTTGCCAAGCCGGCATGTGACAGAACCTCACTTTTGCGACGACGATGTTGATGCCCTGCTCTTGGAGATCGATTGAGTTGGGGGACGTCACCATGAAGTGCTTATCCAAGGGCCCTAGAAATATAGGAGGTAAGGCAAGCAACGAATAGACTTTATGCGTGTACAACGACGACCAGTTTTCCGGAATATATCTACTTGGTCTACACTACTAGCCCGGAGACGAAAAGAAACGGCAGCGATGGAGTGCGGTACTGTGAACAATGTACCATCTCCTCCGAAAGTCTATCTCCTGATACTGACGCTCGTCCCGCAAACGGCATATTGAACCGATCTAACACAGGAAGCAAGCGTGTGGCACCAGGATATGTCCATTCTCTCAAGCGTGGACAACGCATCTAGCATCGACAACAGTCGGTCGAAATGTCTCCAGCGCTCAGAGATGAAGCAGTTCACGAGCTAGCCTCCATGCCGGCAGCCAAGGAGCGTGCTTCCAGCCGCAGATACAAGGCCATGGAACAACTCACGGATATTGAGAGAACCTCCAATTACCGCTCGCGAGAGACGCGAAGGCATTCTTGTGGTAGATCTGGATGCACCATCCACCCGGAAGAGAAGGAACCCCTCAAGCACGTCTGCACCAGAATCTCACGCAGGCAAGAGGAGATGTGGAACAAAGAGACGTTCATTTCCTTGTGCGTTGATTTCCTCTCCGTCGTGGCTGAGGTGGGCAAGGGTCGCTTGGGGGAGGCGATCCGGACCGACTCTCTCTCTGGCTGTGCAAGGACGCACTATCTGATTCGCTGTGCACGGCTTGGATGAATTTGGCAGCTTCTTCCGGTGTGAGGTCCTCTTCGCGTGTCATTTGCACAGCGCGCTGACCTTCGCTAGCCTGGCACATCACCCTGAGCGACCATATCAAGACCCTCGCTGTGAACCATAAGCTGTCAAAGAGCCACTGGCCGAGGAGCCTGCTCGGCGGGCCCTTGCCGTCTCTCTCGTACCGCAAGATGCTCAAGCTGAGAACTGGAAGTAATACGGCGGCGCGTGGGGACTTATCTACGTTACTGGAGTCCGCCCAGGCAGCATCACCGTCTGCCCTGACTATGCCGAAAGTGCGCCTGTCGGCGTGCCGGATGTAGTCCGTGACGAAAAGGAAACTTTGCCGTGGAACAATTTCCAGTTCATCCAGCTCGATGAGATCCTCGGGATCGCAGCGAAGGTTAGCTCCAAGAATCCATGGATATTTGGCTCAGGAAGGGAACCCGTGGCATCAATGTAGCGAACAGATCGGAAGTATGTCTCTCGTTCTCATCGTACACCCAAGATCGTCGTGAGCAGTTCGATGCAGAAGGTCGATAAGTCAATGTCTGGTTCCATTCATTTTCGGATCTCGCTTCCTAGTCGCATCCTGCTGCCTTCCATGAATATCACTCCCCTCGCCAGACGTGCGCGTTCCGCAGAAGCGTTGCCAGATGCCGAGTCCGTGTCCAATCGCCGGTAGCATCCACTGCGTTGCTCGTCCTGCACCATCCCCCAAAGGCCCGAGCATTGGCATCGTCGATCGCACATCAGCCGCCCGTTCTTGCAAAATGTACATTTGTGTTCCCTCGGCTTTATCGATACATCACAGCACATTCCGCTTCTCTGGCTGCCGTGCTGGTTTTCGCGACGCACATCGTTCGCGTGTGCTGGCGCCGCCACGGCAATAGAGCGGAGAGCTGTCCTCAGAATCTTACACTTCTTTCTATAGCATGACCCGCCTTCCATCCATGTCCATGCAAATCTCCCCAAAATCGCTCGAAACGCCTCGCTATGCCATGAAAATTGTGTGGGTATATCGAAGAAAGTCTCAACCAGACGGTGGTGGTGGCGGCGACTCCGAGCCGGGAGGTGGTGTAGAGGGCGGAGCTTGCTGAGTTTGCGATTTCAGTCTTTGCGCCTACAAAGAGCAGAAAGATTGTCGTCAGCTCAGGACTTCTGTCACATACCCTTCTCAACGTGGTGAATCATCTCAATCTCTGTACAGCTTCGGCCGCCAGCCGTGCTTCTTCTCATCCTCTCGTTCTTTCGCCGCCTCCGCTTCACGTACCTCCAGCTCTAATCTTTCCCGCGCGCGTAGGACTTTGCTTTGAATGTAAAATGATCCGCCTTTCTTCGGGTCGTTCAGGTCGAATAGTCGCTTGAAGTTGTTGTGGACTTTGACGAGATCTGTCGTGCCGGCTTTCGGAGGAGGGACGTTGAGGATTTGACAGGCTTCGCTGAGGGTCAAGCCCGCTGATGATAGGGTGTTTGCGCCGGTCTGGCCTGCTTGTGCGTATTTCTGGTGTTGAGGGTCAGAGGGATGGCTTTCTCGAGGGCGTAGAGTGCGAATGGTGAATGTACCTGAGAGGCGGATGCTTGCTTATATGCTTCAGTAAATGCTCGGCCCAGTACCCGGGCGCCGGTAAAGGCCATCTGGGTTATTATGCGGTGAGCCATGGTGCGCGACGTGGATGGCGAGGTGCTTGATGTCGATGGCTAAAAAGTAGAAAGATGCTCGGCTTTGGAGTGATGATCGTCGACTCGCCGAATCGCAGATGACTCAGCACTCACTCTCACATTTCGGCCCCGTATCATTCCGAATCCCACGCTGAAGAAGGAGCGACCAAGACGCGGCTACAGTGGATGACAATGATGGATTCGGACCAGTATGCAGGCAACCGCTCACTCTTCTAGGGAATGACATAAACGAAACGGAACCGGCTCAATTGACAAAGGCAGTATCATGAAAGCATGAAAACCGTTAGACATTATGATCGTATGCGAAGCAAAGCCAGATCGGGAGCCATTAATCCATCCGCCAATAACATCGCCGTCAACCAGCGCTGTGAAGGGACATTGAACGCCTCTGCTTCTGCGGAACAATCACCTTGCCGGCCGCGTCATAAATCCAAGGGGCCTGCCCTTCCAATCGGCCCTCAATACTGGGCATCCTCACGCGATCGTGTATCGACGACGTTGTAGAAACATTAGAATTGGTCCGTCGAGGGACCCACGGCCGTGGTCGAGCTTCAAGCTCGTGGACTTCGGCAATGGATGGAACTGTACTGCTCCTTCCGGTGACCGGCCTTGAGGAGTTCCTCGTCCGAGCACTGTCAACGGAAAGACGCAAGGGTGGCAGTTGGGGAGCTTCCTTGGGGAAAAGAGCGATGACCGATGGTGTGTTTGAGGCGCTGCTGGGAGCGCTGTTCGACGGCTTCACTGGGAATCGTCGGCTGTATGACCATCGTCTGGCGCTGGAGTATGCCGTGCGAACATTGCTCTCCCCGCCTTGTGCTTTTTCTGGAGCTTGTGCCGTGACAGTGCTTTGCGAGTAAGTACTGCTCGACGTTCCAGATCGGCTCGGTATCCTGACCAGCACTGGCGACTTTCCACTTCTCATTGGCATGAACCTCGGTCTGGAGAAGTTTACGGATTTAATCGTGTCCGGAGTCGCCGGTACGCTACTCCAGAGCTCCTCATTCTTCCACCGCGGAGAAGATCCTCCGAGAGTGGGGGACTCTTGGTCGTACACAGCAGACATGGGAGAGACAGCGGATGTGATTTGCGGCGAATCTGAAGTCGGACCAGATCGTAACAACGGTCGCTCCGGTATGGTGAGCTGCAGTCTTTGCTTTGAGTTCTTGGCCATGGACATTTGCGGCTGAAGAACAGCTCTTGGCGTCAACGGCGGAGTCTGACCAAGCCGGAACGGCACAGACCAGGGCCTTGCTGGCGGTAAAGCAAGAGTGTTTCGTCGGCTGATCTCCTTGAGAGCTAAGGGGAGAAGTCCGGTGACTGTCAATACTGAACTGCAAATCAAGGCTAGGAAGTGATCAGTAGTGTAGGCAGCTCAGAACGGGAAAAGTTCCTACCCAGATGAACTTCAACCTGAGCGAACATGGCAGGAAAGGAGATTTTTCGATACGGATGATCGGCGTCCACGAGAGTCCAAGCGTAGTAGCATCTGACACAGCCAGCTGTGGACATACAGTCAGCAATGCAACAGTTTTCTGCGACGTGTACGAAGCTTTACCGATGATAGTGAGAGCGCCCAGCACAACTGGAACGATCACGGACCATTTCTTAGCCTGGTGGTGTCAGCAAGTGTTAAAGATATAAGCCCATCAGCATACGTACCTTGAGACCCCTTCTTGTTCCTGCCATACTCAGTGACGCGGCAAGTATCGAAGCGTCCACCGCGGAGATGAGGATGCCACTGACGTTCAGAAAAGTCTGTATTGATCCGGACGTCCAACATCGACCAGATGAAGCAATGCTCGTCGTCCAGATCAGAGTCGGTGGTGCGCATGAAAATGCTGCACCGATGACCAAAGAGCAAGTTTGCGTGAACACGACCGGAGATAAAGCGAGAATGATCCAGCGCATGATTGTTCGTCGATCCAGGCGAAGATAGAGTAGAAGAAAGGACATCCGGAGAAAGAAAACAGCGGCGATGTACGAGTACAATGCCACCACTGAAACCTGTTGCAGAAGTCAGCCAGATTTCTACGGATATCAACGCCGAACAACAAACCGTGCGTATGATCTCAAGATTGTCGCTGTCTTTAAAGTCATTATCTGGCAATGTTCGTCAGTCCATGTCCGTTCGAAACGAATGATTCTCAGCGCCTCACTGGATTTCCCAACACCATAGAACGTTGCTGGACTGGGTTAGCGAGTTCACAACGGTATCCTAGAAGTCGAGACTTTTCTCACCGATCGTAAATGTGGACGATAGCGCTAGAGCAGCAATCTGGATCCATTGATGAGTATGCGATCTCTTTGAATGGCTTTGCATTGCTTCCTTACCGTGGCGAGGAGCGCGAACACTAGTAGTATTGTCAGCGAAATGAAATTGCAATATGCTGCAACAACTTACTATCTTCCACCAACAGCTTTCCTGAAAGCGATATTCTTCTATAAATTCCAAAGCAGGTCGATAAAAGAGTGACAATCGTCAACATGACAGAAAAGACAATGAATGGAATTTGTTCATAATGAACGGAGCTCGACGCCGCCCGCGGTACCAGAGCCATGAGGAAAAGAATGTGCTAGATCGAAGAGAGAAGGGACTTGCATGCTGGATATAAGGCCATCGTGGGAAATCATCTAGCTGTCTCCCGCTCTTGAGCCTCCGTCACCCTGTTGGTATAGCGATATCAAACACGGGTCGAGAAGACTTGAGGTAAAGCACGTGGACCGAGCTTAGCCACAAACCGAACGTGCAAGAAACCGGGACCTGGGGCGGTGATAAATTGGCAAGGCCGGGATGAGCACTGTTGACGCGTTCGTGGCCGCGATATACAACAGAAGATCGAGTAGATTCTCTGAGGCTGATGGATTCTGTGTCACCAAGACATTAAGGACCAACCGCATCAGCCAGTCGACGGTCTGTGACCGACCTGGCTTATATACAACAGAAAGACATGCGGTCGAGATGGGTGTTTCGGGGTCAGAAACCCCCACAGTTTCCGCCCGGGCCCCGGAGTCATTGCCGGTCGAAGCGGCCGGGTGAGAAGACGGTTCGAACGCAAGAGTTCATCGTGTTTCAGGAATTCCGATGTGAAACTTGCCGGCCCGTGGGTGGTTCGCGATGGGGGCCTATAGACCTTCCCATAATGCCCAGTGCCGAGCAATTTCTGAGACAGTCATCTCAATAATCAAGTTTTGAGGTCCCGTATCGCCAGTTGAAGATGTGATGATGGCATTTGGCAGAGTCTCATGATAAGTCCGTCTGACTCGATCTTGCTGTGGTTCCGGCGTGGGAGGGAAGCTTGATGTTGGCATAGCGAAGGGCGAGCAATTTGTTAAAGACCAGGTCCATCCCTTTACTCTGCCGTGTGAGGTGGTCAAGAAGGAATGACGATGGAGTCTCTCGAAATGTAGAAGAGATGGCGATGGCCTGGTCGTGATGAAGGAGGTGGCCGAGAAGTGAGGTGAGTTTGCTGGTGAGAGAGAGTCGCGGACCGAAGTCCTGCCGAAGCCTTCGACCTCCATCTCCAATTATTGCACATTGAAGACTCCCTTCGCCATCGACCAGCACACTCCGGACGCATCACAACCCACCATGTCGCAATACATAGGAAAAACACGCCTAGCATACTCCCGCTCCTGGCACCTCCTCGACGTCGGCGCCGACCCTCGCCCGCTTGGCCGACTGGCCTCACAAATCGCAATATGCCTCATGGGCAAGCACAAACCGATCTACGACCCTTCATCAGACTGTGGCGACTACGTTGTAGCAGTAGGATGCCATGACTTGCACACGACGGGAAAGAAGCGGTTTCAAAAGAAGTACTATTCGCATACGACACGACCGGGTAGTTTGAAGGAGATCACGATGGATAAGATGATGGCGAAGTGGGGAGGTGGAGAGGTGTTGCGGAGAGCGGTGCGAGGCATGCTCCCGAAAAACCGGTTACGAGATGAGAGGATGGCGAGGTTGAAGTGTGAGTGTGATGGCGTGGTGGATATGTTGATGAGGATGGGCGAACTGACATATAATTCAGGTTTCGAGGGATTGGTACATCCATACAAGCAGAATCTGCTTCAGACACCTACAACGAGTATAGCACAACTACCGGAAGTGCAGGCGACATTACAGGGGCAAAAGACCTTCGACAGCCCGTCAAGCCCATCGCCAGCGCAATGATCGGATGAGGGAGTGATCGGAGATGATACCAAAGCACCGCATTCTGCTTGGATGCATGGCGTTCACGAGAGAGACATTTTACAGCAATGGATGAGACGAGCAGAGCATCGTAAGGAGTCTTTGCAGTGGGTATCGTGATCTCGATTCGAGATTTTGTATTCTATGGGAGAGCATCAAACTCCAAGACGCCTCTGGGACATGAAGGATCAGGGACGGGATGCCGAGCAACACCAATCCGCTGTACTCGCAAGTCCACACGTCCGAGCATCACAGTTTCGGAGCTGCCTTCCTGGTAATGGTACATTGGATCAGGCCATTGGGGTCGCTCTGGGGAGCGTAGACTTCGGCGTCTTTGCCAGTATTCTTCAAGCCATTGTACCAGCTCAGGTCTGGATCGGATCTGTCAGCAGCGGACTCAAGCAGATACGGGAATCCATGTCCAACTCACCAATTTCGAAGTAATGCTTGTTGGGCAAGCTATATTCAACAGCCTCCACTCTCGGGACTGCCGCCAAAATTTGTTCGCCCATCAAATACATGGCGTTTTGTACGCTAGGGGAGCTCTCCTTTGCAAAAGTCTCCAATGTGATCTTCCTCGCTGCAGCGTGTGCCTTGTCGAAAACAGCTTGCTCTTGCTCCACCTCCTTCACGCCCGAGCAATGCTTCCAACGCCACCCTGCTTCGACCTCTGTGCTGAGGACACGGTCCCATGTCTCGGGCAGACGTGTATACTCATCCCTGTGGAAGCTGTGGAATTGACTTCCCGTGCTCTTGAGAACCAAAAGACCCTTGATCCCACTCCTGATGCTGATTCCCTTCCCTCGTCTCACGACAGCTTCCACCACGCGAGTCTCCGCCCCGTCTCGCATGAAGCTGTGAGGATGTGGCTTGCCGTCGACCTCCATCCGCGTCCATCGGTGGACAATAATGTTCACGTGTGCAATGTGGATGTGACTGTACTGATCGATAAAGTGTTGTCCGAGAATGCTGGCGAAGAGCTCGGGAGGATTGACGGGATGTTGCTTGGCTTTGATGTAGACGGTCTGCTTTTGCGTGTCGGTGGCTACGATGTTGGCATTGTCGGCGTGCGTCCATGATGCGGCGACGTCGCCTTCGAGGAGTGTGCAGACGGTCATTTCGGTCACGTCTTGGGTGCCGTCGGTGTTTCGTTGGACTTTGTAGAGTCGGACATTGTCTTTGCCGTAGCGAGCGTAGCTGAGGTGGGCCATGGTCGGATGTGTGATCGTTCGAGGTTCGGTCCTCGTCGGGGTGAGCTCAAAGCTGAAGCTGTAGCTGTAGGGAGTAGTAACGCGATCGTCGCAGGACTAGAAACTCACAGTGAAAACGGAGAGAAGACGAGATAGAAGGGAGAATGGACCTTGTTGATATGCAAAGGGAACGACGTATCTTATCAACCTGGTCACGGCGAAGACCGAGCTGTGTATCCTCGCGGCGATGGCCGATGATCTGGTCGGAGCTGGCGGACACACTCAGTCTCGAAGATCATGTTGCATCCTGGTTGGGCATGAGCCTGGTAGCATCACAACAGCGTCCGGCTCGCCCGATGTGATACTGCAAATGCGTCCGCATGTATTACTCTCGAAATGGGTGTTTCATCGAAGGCTTGATCGACCCCTCGAAGTGTGAAGATGTGCTTTATCGGTAGCGGGCCGCCTGCTGAAGCCAAACATCCCAGTGGATCACTTCCAAGGTTCGATCAGCGACACTCTAGAGCTCCATCCAACAAGAGCGCGACTCGACTTCACTCGACGATTCTATACCAAACCTTGCCTCCACGATTGCGTGCGCAATACGACCATCTTGAATAGCAGCCATTGCCCTCGATCAGACACTCGCAATTCCTACCGAAACATGGTACATGGGAATCCTTCCAATCCACGTCCATGTCGGGGTCGACGATAGAGGACGCAGTGCATATGACGGCCAGTGAGCCGGGGAACGCCCTACATGACGCAGCCAACCTCACGCACAAACGGTCCGCCGTTGACCACACAATATTCGAACAATAATGTCCTCATACCTCCCTCCCGCTCGGCGAAGGAGGGAGGATCGCTCTCCACTGCGAGCTTCATGACTGCGAAACCAGGCATGTCGTACGCCCGATCAGCACAGCCTCCTGGAAGCTTCACGACCGAGCTGAGATCGTTCAATTCAAGGCTAGATCTCACGAGATCGAATAGCTACGGTACAGCAATGGAGGACCGTCCAATCGACCCCGCAGTGTCCGAGCAGCGACAGCAAGAGTACAGACAGGAAATTGAGAAGCAGATACGGTTAAAGGCAGGGACTGAGAACCTGCTTGAAGCTCTGAACTCGAAGAATGCCAAGAAAGCGCGAGACCAGAGGATGGCCGCTGAGAGTCAGCTCAATACGTCCACCCGGAAGATCGCGCAACTGAAGTTGGATCTGGAGGCAGAGATACAGCGGAGTAAGGAGCAGCCGATCAGTCCGAAGGGAAGGCTGTCACAGCTATTTCGCATGCCTCCATTGCAGCCATCGAAAGATCAGCTTCGTATGCAGGACGAAACGGCGGAGCAACAGGATCCCGAACTGGAGTCGCCGACGTATATCCTGGCGGACATCTTGCAGGCTTTGGAAGTGGAGAACATGCAAACGGATTACTACGTCAACCAGGCTAACGACTTGGTCGACCTGTTCCGGCGGCATCCAACGTTGAAGTATGATCTCGCGTGGTCAATATTTGGGCTTCGCATGCAGGTGATGCTCTTGAGTGATAGTCGGGAAGTTGTGGCAGCTGGCTACCGCGTAATGCGATATGCCATTACTGATCGAAAATCACTTCAGACGATACGGGCACTACACACCGACTATCTTGTCATTCTCTCGCTTGTCAAAGAAAGCAAAGCTCGAGTGGAGAGGGAACAAGCTCTGAAATTCATACGAGCTTTCCTCGACGTCAAGGATGGCACGCAAGAGATACACCCAGCCGTTGCGCGGATCGTGGTGGCCGTGGCAGATCACTCAGACGACCAGCTGCGCAGTATTGCCATTCTCACGCTGGCGGAAATGCTTCTGAAGGAGCCAATGCTGGTCGTCAATGCCGGAGGTATCAGCGTTCTCGCAGAAGCCACAGGAAGCGGAGTATATCATGCACCGGAAACACTTCTCGGACCAATGCTGCATCTCATGGACCTGCCTGCTCGTCGGGGAGTCCTGCGGTCCGGCTTCGAATTCAGCTCAGCGTTTGCGACATTTACCGAGCCTCACTTCACGCACTCTCTGGAGGAGAAGCTCGCAACGAGCTCAAGAGTCATTGCCGCGATGTTCAAAAGCTGGTCTGGCTTGATGACACTGTCACTGCACGACTTTTTGCCTGTACGGTCCGTGGTCTCTTCCCTCTACATTGCCGAGATCCGAGTACGGAGCGCGACACTGGACTTGCTCATGGATATACTCAGAGTTGAGAAGCGATCTTGGTCGCAGCCGTTCATTGGCGGTCGACGATTGACCACTTATGCGCGAGTGGCCAATCTGAACGCAGAAAAAGATGCGACAAATACACAGCCTGCGCAAAACGACACTAGCCAGAAGATGAATCTCGTACAGCACTTTATTGCAGTGGCACTGGCCGTGCTGCTTCGTCAAGGGCTGATGGAAGCACTTCTACATGCCGAGCGAGATGCGCCTACCGACGCACTGAGGCGAAGGACTAACTTGGTCATTGCGGAAGTGCTCAAGAAGGCAAGCGAGCTGCTGCCGAGTCGCTGGAGCGCTCAGTTGCAGACCATGCCTGGCCTGTTCGACACCGCATTGAAGTTCGATAATGAGGATCGATACCGGGCTCTGTCCACAGTGTACCAAGTTGATAAGGTCAATCTAAAGCTGTGGCGCTCAGATCCGTCTACCAAGACACAGACCAGGAGCTATGAGGAGCAAGACAACGCGCGAGCTCGATCTGGTTCCAAGACTCAAGGCAATGCCAATATGGACGAAGTGCAGTTCCGAGCGAGGGTGCTCGAGACCGGAGTGCTCAACTCTGTCAACTACATCAAATGGGACTGGGCTATTATCCTCGAGCTGATCGAAGGGCCACTCGCCAATCCGAAATTGTTGTTTGAAGCACTGGAGAAGTCGAAATTCGTCCACCGCCTGTTGAAGTTTCTCCGTCCATTCCAGTTCCGATTCTCAGACGCATCCAACACCAAGGCGAATCAACGATATGTCAAGATGGCATGCACGCTGGCCAAGACTCTACTGCAGACCAATGAAGGAGCGAACTACCTGATCAACAACAAGACTGTACGTCAACTTGCCGAGTGTCTCGCACAATTGGACTCCGTGAGCGGCATCACCTCGAAGAATCCCATGTTCTCGCCCGAACGACTCTCAGAAACGCTAGTCGGCGGGTATTTTGCCATGCTGGGTGAAATGTGCAGCGATCCCAAGGGCTTGATGATTCTGGAACGGTGGCACATCATCAACATGTTCTATCACATCGTCGAGCTTAAGAATCGAGACGATTTGATTAGATGTCTTTTGACCAGTCTGGACTACACTCTCGACAGCCATCCGAGGATCATCTTGTCGAAAGCTATGGTCGCGGGATCGAAGCAAATGCGCATCATGGCAACGAGAATCCTTCGAAAGTATGCGATTGAACCGCTCGATCAGGCTGTCATTGGCGGCTGTTCGGCTGCATGGGCCATCAAGCTTCTTGTTGGCCAGCTGTACGACCCTGAGATTGAGGTGTGTGAAGTGGCGATCAAGATTCTCGAGGAGGCATGTGAAGACATCATGTCTCTTGAGTACGTGGTCAAATGTCGGCCAGCGCTGGACCACTTGGGAGAGATCGGTGCGCCTCTCCTGTTACGCTTCCTGTCCACATCCGTCGGCTATCACTATCTCGATGGGCTGGACTACATCACCCGCGAGATGGATGACTGGTTCCTCGGACGCAACGACAGCTATGTCACAGTCGTGGAAGCCACACTAGCGCGCGCTCTCGCCGACCTACCCGAAAAGCCACAGTCCGCCCTTGACGAAACAATGGGTCGTCGAGAATTCGGCTATGTGCCACCTCATTTCTACCGCGAATTAACCCGCACAGCAGAAGGCTGCGAGCTCCTCAAAGCCAAAGGTCACTTTGAAGAATTCACCGCCACAATCCAAGACTACGCCATGGAAGAAGAAGACCCGGAAACTATCCTCAAAGTGAAAGGCTGCCTCTGGGCGGTGGGCAATGTCGGCTCGATGGAACTCGGCGCGCCGTTCCTCGAACATACCGATGTGGTCAAATGGATCGTGCAAATCGCCGAGACCTCCCAAGTTATGACCCTTCGCGGCACCGCCTTCTTCGTCCTCGGCTTGATATCCCGAAGTCTTCACGGGCAAGAGATCCTCGCGGAACATGGCTGGGACGGTACGGTAAACGTCATGGGCGAAAGTCTCGGCTACGTCCTCCCTCTCGACTTTGACAAGCTCTTCTCCCTCCGCCCCTTCCAGACGGCATCTCAACCCAACATCGCCATGATCCGTTCCCGCCCTGGCGCCATCACCGATCCGGACGAGGGCAACATGGCGATCCTCAACGCCATCACGAAGATGGGCAATACCGTGCTCACGAACAAAGCGCTCGGGGAGCTGAACTCGTTCAAGCAGAAAAAGGCGTCGGGGTTCTCGGATCCAGGATTGTTCAGGAAGGTGATGATCTTGTTGGCGGGACATCAGTACCGGATCCCGCAGTATCGGTTTGTGATTGATATGTTTGACAAGGCGGTGTTGAGGAAGATTGTGTTGGAGGAGGACGATGATAGTAGCGAGGAGGACGACAGCGATGATGATGGGGAAGGGGAGGGGGAGGGCCAGGGAGGGGATGATGATTGATGAATTGGCGTTTCACTGCTCCTGGGCGGCATGGAGATGGGGATTTGTGATCATTTATGTCGGGTGTTGAAGGCGTTTGGCGTTGATGGAATGACTGCGGTCTTGTATCTGTTTCGAGCCACTTGAATGGGGGGTTGGTCATTCGGCGACGACCATGAAGCTCACGCTTGCGAGAAGATGTTTGAAGGTATCAGAAGTTCTTTCTGCTCGCATATCTACAACCCCAACACTTCTCCCACATCTACTCTCTCACAATCAAACTCGCCATTCCCATTCCCGTGCCAATACACATACTAATCACGCCCAACTCCTGACCCTGCCGCTCCATCTCCGGCAACAACGTCGCCAACTGTCTCGCCCCCGTCGCGCCCAATGGATGTCCCAACGCAATCGCACCGCCCTTGGGATTCACCTTGCTCTCATCGATCCCCAGACTCCTCACGCAGAACACCGCCTGACTGGCAAACGCCTCGTTGATCTCCCAAATGCCAATCTCCTTCTTGTCCACACCCGTGTGCTCCAATAATCGCGGAATCGCAATCGCGGGGCCAATGCCCATCTCATCCGGTCTGCACCCTACGACTTGTGTGCCCGCCCACTTCCCGATGATACTCCCCTCCAGTCCCAACGCCGTCGCCGTACTCCTCCTCATCATCAACGTCGCCGCCGCACCATCCGATACCTGACTGCTATTCCCCGCCGTCGCCGTGCCATCAGGTTTAAACGCCGGCTTCATCTTCGCCAGTCCCTCCGCCGTACTCTGCGGTCTGATCCCATCGTCCTTGGTCACCGTGATGTCCTCCACGGTCTCGGGATGTTCGGGATCGGGCACGCTCCTCGTCTTGACCTCCACAATCTCCTGGTCGAAACGTCCCTCCTGTTGCGCCCGGGCCGCTTTGACATGACTATGGGCCGCGAAACGATCCTGCTCTTCCCGACTCACGCCATATCTCTCCGCGACATTCTCCGCCGTCAATCCCATGCTCATCACGCAGTCCCTCGCCTCTTTCACCGGGCTGTCCTTCAGTCCGTCCCATAATTGCGTGGGAATCGCCCGACTGCCGTAGTTCCGCGTCATGCTCTCCATCCCGCCGCCCACTCCGATGTCGATCTGGCCCGTGGCGATGGCATGCGCCACACCCGTGATGGCCGAGAGTCCACTCGAACACGCGCGGTTGACCGTTTGGAAGGAGGACGTCTCCGGGTATCCGACGTGCAGGGCGGCCATGCGTCCGGCTTTACTGCCTCCCAATTCGGAGAGGACGGTGCCGATTTGCACATCTTGGATGAGGGCGGGGTCGAGGTTGGGTGTGGAGCGGAGGGTCGCGGAGAGCACGGCGGCGAGGAGTTCGTGGTCGTAGGCCTGTGCGAGACCGCCTCTTTTGGCGCGGGTGACGGGCGTGCGGAGGGCGGAGAGGAAGACGACGTCCGTGGGGGATTTGGCGAGGATGTTTTTGGTGCCGCGTTGGATGAGGGAGGAGGCCATGGTTTGCGCGAGGGAGGAGGCAAGAGAGACGGATGGAGGACGGAGAGGAGGAGGAGAGCACGAGGACCTACTGTACCATTACCAAAGGGCGGAAGTAAGAAGGTAAGGTACCTTATTCAACCTGCACCACGATAGCCGTGTTCGGTCAATGGATATTTGGGAAGCTCTCGGAAGTCGTGACGGGAGTTGGCATCGGATTCGGGGAGCGAGACTCGGAGGAGGATGAGACTTTATCCGGCTCGATATGACCTGGCAAACCAGATTCCATTACAGTGAACATCTTATATAGATCGTGATGTGCCGGAACAATGTCTCTCCAATGCTCGTTGTCGTACTAGAGTCTACCTCGCATTCAATCGCTACCACACTTTCGTTCGCTGTCAAACCACAAAGGCACAGCGGTCAGGTGCTTCGGGAAGGTATTTCCATCTCCTTCGAGCAAGATCAATCGCAAATGCTCGGGTAGACAGAAGAGGATGACTGCATTGAGCGAAGAAAGAATGGACCGGAATGGCGTGGTCAATCATGGAAAGAAGTCGGCCTCCTCATGCCGTGCATTGTGCTATCGTGTCGTATAGCGGGTATCTCAAAAACGCAGCCCAACTCCTTGAATGCTCTTCGTCCTGTGAACGATTTTCTTCTCCTGATATATCTTTCAACCAATATCTCATTCCTTCTTTCCCTTCCCCTTCTTCTTCTTCTTCTTCGCTAGCATCTCATCCATAAAACTCGTCGCTTTCCTCTTCGCCGGCCTCTTCTCTTCCACCTCCTCTTGCTGTCCATCCTTGCCGTCCTCCTGCCCCAAAATCTCCCTCACCGTCGCCGGATCCTCCCTTGGATCAGGCGGTTCCACGTCCGGTTCCAGAATCGCATCCGCACTGCCTCCCGCCGTGACATACGCCGGCCGTTTCCTGTCTCTCACTTTCCTCGCTCCTTGTCGTGAAGAAGAGGTCAACATCGCCGCACGCCCTTCCTCCTCGTCATCGCTGTCGTTCTGTGCTGCCGTTGCTGTCGCTGGTGTAGAATGTGAAGTCGTGGGCATCGGTTTACTCGCGTCCAGACCGTTCACTGAGCGATGTGGTTTCTGCTCTTTCATTTTTGCGTTGGCGGCTTTTTTGCCGAGGAGTTGTTCGAGGAGTTTTTGGCTGGCTGGGTTGAGTTTCGATTTTGACGGCAGACCGTCGTCGCTCAGTGACCTTGTATCGTCTATGCCAGGAGCCTCGCCCGTTGCTGTGAAATCGTCCTCATCGGAGTTCTCATCGTTGGCATCGTCCTTCCATAGCTGTGTCGAGGAAGAGCTGTCCTTGGAAGGCATCCATGATTGCAGTATCCCTTGACTTCGAGCGAAAGCGACGTTGATTTTGGAGAGGAAAATATCGCCTTCGCTGGCGGGTTTGTCCATGGTTGTCCCGAAGATCGCAAGTTGATGTTTCTCTTGTACAATCTCCAGCGGAAGAGGTCGGCATTTCCAGCTTGGCCCCCCGTCAAAGTTTCGGGCAAGACCGCGAGGGAGAGAGAGCTATTAGCTGCCAGAGCAACTTCAGAACTTCAGAGCTCCATCGAGATTGTCCATCTCAGAGACAACGACATCCAACTCTCTCCCCTCCCGCCTCAACCACACGCAGGATGTTCAAGGTCGCCCGCAGCAGCAGGCAATTCGCCTCTGTTCTGCAGACGTTCAGAGTGAGTGCTCATCCTCCAGAACTGTCCTCAGTGAGAGCTCCCCCAATCCTAACAAAAACCTTCACCAACAAATAGGAACCCATCCGCCGGCAACAAGTGCGCAATCTCTCCATCCACGAATACCGCTCCGCCCAACTCCTCGAATCCTACGGCATTGGCGTCCCCAAAGGCTATGTCGCTCACAACGCGAAAGAGGCCCACGAGATCGCCTCGAAAATCGGCGGAGAAGACATGGTGATCAAGGCTCAAGTCCTGGCAGGAGGACGCGGAAAGGGACACTTTGACAACGGCTTCAAGGGCGGCGTGCGCGTCGTCTACTCTCCTCGCGAGGCCTCCATCCTCGCCGAGCAGATGATCGGCCACAAGCTCATCACCAAGCAAACCGGCGAGCGTGGCCGCATCTGCAACAGCGTCTTCATCGTCGAGCGCAAATTCGCCCGTCGGGAGTTCTACCTCGCCATCCTCATGGACCGTGGCTCGCAAACTCCCGTCATCGTCGCTTCATCGCAAGGAGGCATGGACATTGAGACTGTGGCCAAGGAAACCCCGGACGCCATCATCACCACCAAGATTGACATCCTCGAGGGCGTGACGGACGCCATCGCGAGGAAGATCTCCACTCAACTCGGCTTCTCCGAGCAGTGCATCGACGACGCCACAAAGACCATTCAAAAACTCTACAAGATCTTCATGGAAAAAGACGCGACGCAAATCGAAATCAACCCTTTGAGCGAAACCTCCGACCACCAAGTCCTCTGCATGGACGCCAAATTCTCCTTTGACGACAACGCCGAGTTCCGGCAAAAGGAAATTTTCAACTGGCGCGACACTTCCCAAGAAGACGCCGATGAAGTCGCCGCCGGCGAGTCCGGACTGAACTTCATCAAACTCGACGGCGACATCGGGTGTCTCGTCAACGGCGCGGGACTGGCCATGGCGACCATGGACATCATCAAGCTCAACGGCGGGGAGCCGGCCAACTTCCTCGACGTTGGCGGCGGCGCTACTCCTGAGGCCATCAAGCAGGCGTTCGACCTCATCACCTCGGATCCTAAAGTCACCGCAATCTTCGTCAACATTTTCGGTGGTATTGTCCGCTGTGATGCCATTGCAAAGGGATTGATTTCGGTGGTAGAGAGCATGAATTTGAGGACTCCTGTCATTGCGAGGTTGCAGGGCACCAATGGCGAGCAGGCGCATAAGCTCATCAACGAGAGCGGGCTGAAGATTTTCAGCATTGATGATTTGCAGACGGCGGCGGAGAAGAGTGTGCAGTTTAGTAAGGTGGTGAAGATTGGTGAGTTGGAATCCGTCCTTGTGATGATGATTATGTGGGGTGGTTCGCTGACATGTGGTGATTCCAGCTCGCGACATCGATGTTGGTGTCGAGTTCACATTGGGGATCTAGAGAGAGGAGGGAGCTGCGTGAAGGCGCTGCCGTTTGTTGCGCTGGGGTTGTTGATGAGGCGTGCTACTTCTTATGTAGCTTCGCTCGTGTATTCAAGTCTTGCGGCATTCCGAAATGGCAGTGAATCGGAGAAATGTGAGATTCAGGCTGCCGGTTTGGACACAACGGAGGGTCTCGTGATCCTCGGTGCACGCACCCAAGACACACAGACGCCCACAGCACACACTGGGCGGGCTGGTGGTGCTGCTCGATGGGCTTCCAGGGATCAAGCATGCAGAGATTCCATCTTCTGGCCTTGATTTACGAGCATGGCACCGCCGCACCGGGACCGCGTGATCTCGAAAATCCGAGTAAACGCAAAAAAGACATGGTCTCAGATGCAAGGATAAGCACGCATTCTTTGAGTCCTCGCACATTTGCTTCGTCTGCTCCGAGGACACTTCCGAAACCAACGCAAAGGCTCACCAGCCACGAAGTCTGAGTGAACGCAAAAAAGACATGTGCCATTCGCATCAATTCCGCGTCCAATTCACTACACCCATAACTTCGACCATCTCCTCATTGCCGCAACACTGCTGGCAGCAGTCCAGGCCACTTCCAGGACTGGTTCAACATGCAACGTACACAGCAGCGGGATTCAGTCCGAAAAATGCCTGTACCAACCACCGTCCAAGACTTCGGGATCCCTACAGAGTGAGGCTTTGTACATGCCTCTTCCCTCCCAAGATGCCCGCGTGTACGACCGAGGTCCGACGGATTGGAGCAGTTCACGCGTGTGCGGCCAGCGCACAGGGATCTCAAACGTGTACAGCCTTGGTTCTTTGCACCGCAAAACCCAAGCAACGTGCTCGATGGACAGGCACGAACCGATCGTGGAACGTCTTGGAATTTCTGCATGGACCGCACGTGGCCGTGTCCGGTTCTCGGTCCTCCATTCAGGAATAGACCTGTTTCTCGCCCCCGGGTAGGGAAGACGGGAGTCTTTGCGTCGAAGCACAGTCCCTCTGATCAAACACATAAAAATGACATCGCTAATCCCCCATCTGCCCCTCCCTCTTCCAAACATCCCCCACAAACCCTCCCCAACACCCTCCATCCATCCACCATGAAATCCACCGCCATCCTCACCGCTCTCGCCCTGTCTTCATCCGTCCGCGCGGTCACCTACGAACTCATCAAGAGCCCGCACCCCAACGCCGACGAACTCGACGCCTACAGACGCATCACCAACATCATGGACGACGCCGTCCGCCGCTGGGCCGACCATCCTCTCGCCGACCGACACTGCAAAGTCCACTACACGCCGCACGTGCGCACCGCCGAAGCCAACCCGAACGGCGACGTCAACTTCGGCTCCGACCGACAGTGGGGTGCGACGCGGACGGCGCTGCACGAGATCGCGCACGTGCACGGGATGGGCTACGCGCGCTTCCAGCAGAACTGTCGGCGCGGCGAGTGGCCGCTGGCGGACATGGTCATGTCCAAGTATGAGGGGGAGGGGAAAGTGGTGCGGTGTTCGGGGATTCATTTCTATCCGTACGGATTGAATTATGAGACCGAGTGGAGTGAGACGACGGCGGCGAGGCACGTGGAGATTGTGGATGCGATGATTCGGGATGGGATGATGGAGCCGCCGAGAAAGGGAGTTGCGAGTGTGAATAATTGAAGGAATGGTGGATGCATGGGGATGGGGCGGAGAGGTGGGCGGGAGGGAGAGTCGAGGTGTGGGAGGTATTGGCGTCAGATGGCGGAGGTTCTGCGTACTGTCTTGTGGAATACTGGGTGGTGGATGTTTCCTTTTCGATATCGTTGCTTCGAAGATGTGTGCAACCAGGGATAAGAAGGTCGTGTCGATCCAAGCTGCCTCTCGAACACCTCCAATCCTGCCACACACGCACACACACACACCCACACACGGCGCCGTGGTCTCAACCTAAGTGCAGTACAGATTGTTCTCGTCGTCGTAGCCGCACGGGTTGTCGTCTCCAGCGCAAGGACTCACCTGCGCGACAAAACACCACAGTCAATACATGTTTCTCGGAGTATGTATATCGTACAGAGGAAAGCAAGGTTAGGTAGGTGGACGCACCCAGCGGCAATCGACTTTCCTGGCGCCCGGACCGACGTGGCAGTAACCCGGGAGGCGGGGGCCGAGGGTTGAGCATTTCTGGGAGGGGTTGGCGTGTTAGTAAGAGTGAGGGAGATGGGCATGGAAGGAGGAAGGGAGGGGAGATGTACGTAGACTGGATTCGGTTTCTTCTTGGCTAGGGAGATCGAAGCGAGGGCGAGGATGATGGAGAGGTGGGATAGACGCATTTTTGTTGATGGTCGTTGGTTGATGGTCGATGGTCGTTGGTTGATGGTAGGCTTCTCGGGTGAGTGGAGGGTTTGTGTTGTTCGAGGCTTGAGAGTGGAGAGGACATGGAGGATTCGTGGAGTTTTGAAGACTTGCTGGTCAGTGCGAGGATGTCACTGTGTCAGCGCTGAAAGACAGGGGACCGCTGGTAGGTCTAGACTGTTGCAAGGATCGCGTGGACCGATGCTTCGGTTTTGAGGAGCGTGAGCACGATCTGAGCTCTGCCATATCGCTGCGTCCCTATTCACGCCAAACGTGGGCTACCATCACAAACAACTCACCAACCTCACCACCCCTTCTGCCTCCTCCCCCTTCCTCTTCCTAACCTCAACCCACCCACCCTCCTCAACCCTCACGATCGTCCCATCAACACAAACCCTCCTCCATCTCTCCTCGGCCTCTTCAAATTCAATCCTCAACCCTTCAATCTCTGAATACCCCACTCTCGGATCCTCAACATGTTTCCCGCCATCGTACGCTTTCGTCATGATTTCCATGATCTCATCACCGGTTAGGGGCCCAAAGTGTATCACTCGGAGTTTCCCGTCGAGAGGGCGAGAGGAAGGGGAGATGGTAAAGGTGGATTCGAGGTGAGAGGTGAGAGTGGTGAGGATATAGGCGTGCTCATTCGTGCTTTCACGGACGGAGATCCATTTGCCATCTTGTAGAATGGAGACGCGGCCGCGATAGGTATGTGGTGGAGATCCATCGGCGGGGTATAGGCATTCTTTCGCCGCGAGCTGAAAGCGTGCAGAACCGTGTTTGCGATACTCGGGCGTGTCGCTGTCGGCGACGAGAGTGGCGTGGAAGCCCCAGGAGAGCACCACGGCGCCGTGTGCGACGTGTTCGCCCGTGTGAAGGTCCTGATGCAAGGGGGTAGCAGTCTGGCCTTCGTTGGTGAGGATGCGGGAGCCGGGCGAGAAGTTGGCGCGGAAGAGAGGGAGGGGATGAGGACTGCCAAGGAAGAGGGAGCGGATGTTGAGGGTGAGGTCACGGGGCAGATGGGAGGAGGGGAGGGTTTGCGAGGAGGAGTTGGCGAGGGCGTTGCCGGATCCGAGGGGGAGGAGGATCAGGAATGGCGGCTGGTAGGTCGAAGGGAAAGGAGAGGACGAGAGAAGGGTTGTCGTGATGTCGAGGACCCCACCGTCGCCCGAAAGAAGGATGATGCTTTGTTCTGTCCCGGACAGGGCGGCTGGCAGGAAGATGGATCTGGTGAGCTCTGCGATGCTCGAGGATGAGGTGGTCGTGTGGACAGTTGGCGTGAGGTTGAAGCTCGAGAGAAGAGGTCTCAAGACGTTGTTGTAGACGTGAGATGCGAGTCCTGTGCCGGAGCCGGTGGAGATGATGATGTGGAAGTTTGAAGAAGGGAGCTGCTGTACTCTGGTCCAGTGCTCGGACGGCTTGAAGGGTGCATCGTCCAGGATTGAGTCTTTTGAGGTAATCGTATGGAAGGACAACGGTGACTTGGTCTTGTCTTCTTCGGCCTCTGGGTTTCCTTCGACGTATAGTATTCGTCGCTCGTCCGTCTTCTGGTCGGGCACTACGGCCAGGATGTGTGAGAGCGTTGGTCCTGGCGTCCATTTGGAGGTCTCATCTGGATTGAATCGTCAGTATGAATTCCACACAGCACCATTGGCAGCTCATACCGGCGTCCTGATCTTCCGTCCAAAGCAATCTGCCGTTGTTCTCTTCTGATCGCTCCCATCGAAGGGTGACAGGACGAGAGTCCAGCGTGCCCTTGGAAAAGCCGCCGACGGAGCTCGACATCTTGATGTGACAACCGACGGATCGGATTCGATAGCATAAAAATCTGTCACGACAATATCATTGAGAGGAATCAGTCGCCTACTCTGAAGATGTAATTGTAGAGGCCGAATGAGCGAAGGAGCGAGCGAAGGAGCGGACTGATGACTCAGCAAAAGCGGCAAGGAATATCGCGCGGTGATGTTGGTAGAACGATCATGTTGGACTCGAAAGGGATCCCGTTTCGTCTTATGCTATTCGACGTCTGTTCGTAGGCCATGTCTATTTGCAGACGCTCGCGGACAAAGCTGGGAACGACAGACTGTTGTCGTGATTCTCATTGGTACTTTCAAGGCTAAGATAGACCCTCACCATATATATACTCGACAAGTAATCATACAAGCACCCTGATCGTCCATTTGACAGCTAAGGTTATCTCAATTGCAACCTCCCTCGTCGTCTCAATTCCTCAAGGTACCTGCGCTCACCCAAGTGCTCGAATAACAACGAAACATCCGCCATCCTCCTCTCCCGCGCATCACTTCCGCGGTGCAGACCACCTCCATTCTGTTGGCGTAGTTCGTAAGCCAGTAAGATCCGTTGGAGGTCTGCGTCAGGCATCGACCAGAAGTCGTCGACTTGCAGTGGCCGGGAGAAAGATGGCGGATATCGACCATCGCGGCAGAGAAGGGGTTGTATTTGTGGGTAGCGGGGGGAGGAGAGGGTCGAAGGGTAGGTCGTGTGGTCGAGATCGTTCCTAATCCGTGTCAGACGGCTGTAAAAATTGACCTCAAAGCATTGGGATGGATCGTACCTTCGGCGTCCATCCTCGCGATAAGAGCGAGACATTTGGCCGTATGGCTGGTACAAGCTGTCCTCGTATTGTCGACGTGGATCAAGGGCCATGCCATGTTCGTCGACGGCGATTTGGCGGTATTCCGATCGAGGTGAAGAGGTGTATGGTGTTCGTGGGTTGCGAGGATCTCTCGTGATTGAGCCGGATGTGGATACGGAGGTACCGGAGCGGTAGACGCTGTCGTCCATGAAGCGTGGTGTGCCGTAGCGATAAGTCTCGTAAGCCATGGTGATTTGTTGGAAGGAAGAGCTGGATCTGTTGGCAAAGAGGGACATTGTTGAGACTTCCTCGAATCTTTTATATCAGAGACTCACTCTCGTACCACCCTCGCTGTCCCACACCCGCAATCGATGACAGCGACACCTCTCCGTTCCTGCAGCGAATCACGCGGAGAATATCGCGCACAAATCTCGCGGTAATATTGGCTCAGCCCAGAACCTTTTGCACGGGGTTGTTGCCGAACTTCCATCTCGAGCGAACGATTTGACAGCGTGGGATGCTGCATCATGCCCTGCTTCGGTCGCTTTCCGTGCTTCGGGGGTGTAACGCTGTTGTTCCGGAGGCCGCCGCCGATAATCTCGTGGTATGTAATGTATGAAGCATGGTGCAGTGCGGCTGGTCAGGAGCCGGTGGAGTGAGGTCGAAGATTTTGTGCGGCGCACAGATCTGCTCAAAGTGGTGAATGCTTCGCCATGAAGTGGCGTGGATGGGTCGTGACGTCGCATTTGCCAGATTCGTGCGCTTGGAGCACACCAAATGACTGCGGATAAGAATAGCCCGCGTGGGCGAAGTTGTCCTACTTGATCGATACTGCTCGTCCGCCGTTCGTGTTGAGAGTAGAGAAAGCAGAAGCGGTTCCCGACTCCGCGGGCAGTCCAGCAGGAGGAAAATCCCAATCTAGAAATGCCAAATCGACCGTCCCTGTTTCGAGTCATCGGCAGCATGCATCGCTTCAACGTCGGGACCGATGCCACGATCCGACATTGTCAGGTCAGGCGGGACAAATTCAGGCAACCGCGTGCAACTCGACTAAGGTAGCAATGTTCGCATCGAGCCACTTTGCTCGCCACCGACATGACACCACCTTTGCGGCATAAATTCCATCATTTCATTTCTCTCACGGCGGAAAGCTCAATCCTCATCGTACGACTGAGTCGGCTTTCTCGGCGCCGTGTTGCTGGCACTACGCTGCCTGCCCGACGATACCACCGTCTCGCCATCGCCTTTGGAGTACTGGTGTTTCGGCGGAAGAGTCGGAAGACTGATTTGCCGTGTATGTCCCGTGGGACGCGCGGTCAAACTGGGTGCCCTAGGTCGTTGTCGGCCTCTCGCGCGGCCGCCGATGTAGGGCAATTCATATGTTGCGGAGCGCCAGATGTAGAGCAGCAGGTCGTAGAGGAGCACCAATAACCAAGGCCCGATGATGACGAAGGAGAAGAACAGCTTTTGCGAGTGGGATGAGCGAGGGCCCAGGTCTTGGTTTGAGTCCCGTGGTACATGACTTACGAAGATTCTGGCGAGCCATGTTTCCAGGCCGGAGAGGTAGGCGGGGAGGATGGAGAAGATTCCCATGCTTGTGGTGGTGGTTGTTGTCGGAGTGTTTTGCCGTTGTTGTTGGCGGATCAAGTTTGTGTTGGTATGAGGCCGTCCATGAGGATATGGATCTAGCGACCTCTTTGTGCTGTGGTGTTTGCTCCCAACGATGATTGCTGGTTGATGATCTGGTTGATGCGGTTGAGAGCAGGGAATCCGAGGGAGCAAGCGAAGCGGCAACGGCGGGTCGATCCGGAGTCTCGGCGTTCTTGTCTTTTTCTTCCACACGAATGTTTCTTTCTTCTCTTCCATCTCAACTTGTTCTCGTGCAAAATGGTCAGACGGCATGTCGGTGAGAGCGATTGGTCGCCACGAGCGTTACATGCTCGGAGGGTTTCGAGGCTCGACTTGAACGAGCTCGCGTGCCAGCGTACAATCTCTTCAACACGCGCGTTCGACGAACACACCGAGCAGCGGCGGTCAAGTCGCGATTCTCCTGCGTCTCTGGGCCGTGGACTCATACCGCTCGTGGGCACCATCCTCGACCTGAAGCTATCCGCTGCAGCTCTGCATCAACAACAAGACTCACCACGTCATGGAGGCAGTTGGGAGCTGGTACACAGACTCCGGGGTCCCGCTTCAAGTGCACCGCACGGCCGTACAGTGGCTTAGAATCGTACGTTGGATGGTAGAGCCGAGGGAGAATGACTTGAAGACGAGCACACCGAAGAGCCGCTCGTTCAGGGAGCAATGCGTGTCCGGCGCCAGACCGTCGCCAGCAACATCGTCATGCTACTTCTCCTCTTTACCACTGATAACCGCAAAATTCCACGCAAGTCTGACCCACCACAACCTCTCTCATCTGTACAGGGCCAGACATGACGCTGAGAATACTACAACAATGTCCGCGACGTGGGTGTGGCGATCACGTGCTTCGATCAGCGCGGAGGCGTGCTTGCGGAGGAAGCTGTGGCACACGGACTCCGACCTCCTGAGGACACACATCCGCCTTCTCACCAGGATGTGAGTCGACCTCTCGAGTCTCGTGCTCCTCTCGATGAGCCCACGAATTCCGCAATGGTCCGTCCTCGACTTCCCGCGAACTGCTGATAAGTGAGGTAATCTTACAATGCGGATGATCGGAGCTTGCTTCGGAGACACGGCCAATCCCTCGAAATGCGCTTGATGAGCCAGCAAATCTTCCGCGATGGTCCCGGACGTGCGAACTGCTGACAGGAAATCTTGCAATAGCGTGCAGTCGATCAGAAAGCTTGCTCCCATATGACAGTACAAGCCTGCTCACCAGCACGCAGGCAAACCCCTCTAGGCACCATGCTCCCATTGACCATGAGCTTGCACACACCGTGATGGCCTGCGGGTGCGAATGTCGGGCGGCCTCGTACGGATCGATGAAATCGTTCCCTCGATACCACGGTCCGTGAATCAGGGTTTACAGTACAGTATACTGTATAACGTTCGGGCGCATCGGAACGGGAACAGGCTTTGCAGGCCTAAGGATGGGTCCATCGAGTGAACCTTTTCTTTTCCGGAGTGCTTACAGGGCTATTTTAAGGGTCATCGGCAGCGAGATTGTTATTGGATTCCCGCCTCCAGAGTCTATTTCAATAATCACGTTCATCATGGCATGATTGCCTCCTTTCGAACTCGTTCGCGACCGCCGTTGGAAGATCTGCTTGCTTGCCGGAACTTCACCTTTCCATGTGACAATGTGACCTCGTCAGACTCATCAAACATTATGTTGAGCACGAACTTCCAGCCCCTTGGCATGAAGCAAGGTACCATGCCGACGAGCTTGGATGATCGCTCGATGTCTACAGCGGGAAGGGGATCCCGAAATTTGCAGTGCCATCCGACCCGAACTGGCATGATCTTGAAGGCCCGTTGGCGAGATATGGAACCACTTGAAGCCTGAGGCGGTCCCTGCTTTGATCAATCAAGCGACAATTGCGATGTGACAACTCCCTGTATGCGTGATTTGGCCAACCCGGTACCCCCCAGACCAACTTGGGGCAAGCTTTGCGACCTTGTCCGCTGCGTCTGGAGAGCGGTCTGGCGGTGTTGCTAACTGCAGAATTCGACAGCTTTGGCCTATATAGGCAGCAGGCGTTCCCAATGTTTTCTACCTCCAAGCTATCCGACAACGCAACCATCCAGTTCAAGGACAAATCCGATCAAGAAGAATTCATTCATCCCACTGAAGTCAGCCTACCTTACGCGCAATGCACTTCACAACTCTCATCGCCGCCCTCTTCGTAGGCATGGGCATGATCGCACCCGGAGTCATCGCCGACCAATTTTGTGACAGGCACGCCCCACCAAACGCGTGTCTCAAACATTGCACAGATAACCACGTCTTTGACGGCACGCGCGAATGGTTCGTCTTCTATCGCTCCTGATGTCTCCCACTCCGGCGCTGACATGAGCCCGCGTAGCGTCAACGGAAGGTGCCAATGCGGCGATCCATATTGATTTTCCGCCGCACTCGGGCGTCTCACGGATGTTTCTGCGTAGGATTCGACGCTCGTGTCCGGAAGATGAAGGAGGGCCGGTCGGTGACCGCGGGAGGGAGGGCAGACCCGGAAAAGGGAGGGTGGAGGAAGTGCACAGGTTTCGTTCGTTTTATGGCCTCGTACCAAGGCATATTCGGCTTGGAGATCTCTGTTCGCACTTCAGCATCGTTAGTACGTCGGAATCAACACTCCCTTGATGTCCACTACGGTGTCGTTTCCTCATACTTGTGCTCGCCCGTGCCATGGCGAGCACTCGAAAACTATTGCTTCTGGCAACAGTGAAGCTTGATGCTCCCCTCGGACAGAAAGTTTGAAATTATTTTTTGGGGCAGCAATTGAAATCGTCTCAGGTCAGACATAACAGCCTGTCAACTGAACATCTCATACCAGTTTCCGCGCCAGTTTCGCGACGATTATGTCTCTTGAACCAACGCCAACACTATCGATCTCCGGATGAGATGTTCCTTCTTGCCTTCCCGACAGCCGACACCGACTGGATGGACAAGCCTGTTTACCAGGCTTCCTTGATGAGCCTGAAGGCTCCGCGATGACTGGCACCCTGATCCGCTGACAAGGTATATTGCAGTCGGCGAGCAGTCGATGAAGCTTGCATTCGACAGGCGGCGTTTGCGAGCCAATGACAATCCTGTTGCCCTGGCGAGAATTCCTAGGAGTTGATGCTCATGCCGCGAGACGAAGAACGACGGACCGAGTACTGATAGGTGGGACCGGAAGGAGAACAATCGACGTCCTCTTCGGCCAGGTATCGAGAACTTCCCGACTCTGCTCGGGTTCGGAAGGTGCGAAGCGTTTGGATTCGTTCATTGGTCCTTTCTATCTCGACTTGACCTGAGCTTGAAGGCCTGTCGACGAGTAGGTGACCTCATGCAAGCCCGGAGACGCGACAGCTCTGGACCAATGCGTGGTATGGCCATGTCTACTCGAGCGTCACAGTCAGCTGTGTTTCATGCCCAGGACCGCAGGAGACCCAGTCCTCTGCGATGCTGGTCTGGGTGGATCATTCGGAAAACGAGGCGATGTCTGCATGTATAGATAAAACGCAGGTATGCTTTCGAAGGATTGTGGCACAGCGTTGTATCATCCAATCAAGCGCCTCCCAGTAGAGGGGCACGCTCATCCTGGGAAAGAGCAGCTCGTGACTCTACTATCTAGGCAGCGCAGCCTGATCGCGACTGCTGCATTTCAGAGTCGATCCATTCTCCATTTCCACATCATCATCAACAGTGAGTGACATCTACGACATCTCATCAATCTCGACACCCCCAATCCTCCCTCACACTCGGCGGCGTGGCATATGGGAGTACGTCCAAGGATGGACATCGAGGTCGAGAGAATGCCTGCGAGTCTAGGCGACAAGCCTCTCGACCACGATGCCGACGCGCGAGAGTTTCCAAGCAACAGTCCGAAGCAAGTCGGCACAAATCCAGGAACAATCACATATCCATCAACCTGCGGACATGGCGTCGAGTCAGTGCCCGGCATCGCTCTACGGAGAATCGAAGACAGCTGCCCGCTTCTAGCAGCAGCATTCGAAACCACCCGTGCTGGCCCAAGACTGCACCTCGAGACACTCAACTCTGCCACCGCGCGACCATTTGTACGCTTTCTCCAGTCCGGCTCGTATTCCATCACGGAGGATGGCGATATCTATGCAGATGTGCCGTCGTCAATACTGCTGCACCTTCAGCTTTACCATCTCGCTATCATCTACGAGCTCCCAGCGCTAAAAGAGCAAGCCAATGTCAATGTCATCAGACAATGCGAATTCGGCTGCTCGAGTCCGGATAAGCCCATCGACCTCATCGAAGCAATTCGCTATGCCTACAAGCACCTCCGCGGAGAGACTGGACTACTCAACACGATCGTCAGCTATTGCGTCTCTCATCTCAGCATGCTCGAGAGCACAGCCGACTTTCGCCAACTCGCCTCCGACCTTCGCCCTTTCAGCGAAGACCTATGCAAAGAAAACATGAGACGCGGCTTCGAAGACGAAAGTCAGCGCAACGCGCTCGAACAATGCGAAGAGCCGATGGCGTTCTCTTCCATTCGCACGCCCGAGGAAGTCAAGCAAATGTTCAACTTCCACCCCTCGGAGGAAGTTGACCTTCCCTCCAGCTTGAAGAAGCGCAAGCGTCTGGAAGTCTTGCGCGAAAGAGCTCAATCCGTGAGGTTCGATCCGGCAGTGCACACGATACAGGACGATTATGACGAGCGCAAAGTGCTGAGGGTGATGAATTGGAGTTCCAAAGACGAAGTGCATGCGGAGACGGATGACCTCGAGGATGTGTTGCGGAAGATCCGGGAGCAGCACAATGGGGTCAGCAGGGATGGAAGCCAGGGTACCATGAACACATTTATCCAGGATTTGCGCCGTGGGACAATGCCAGAGCCGATGACAAGCGATGTTGAAGAAGAACTGGACTACGCGGATGATGGTCTCGCAGACTGGGTCGCTGAAACATACGCCGCTCGTGTGCCGGAGGTCAAGGCCGCTGAGTCGTACAGTAACGCCAGCAGTGGACCACTGTTCCACTTCGACGATATGGATGGTTCGCATCAGGCTGCGTATGAGAAGCTGACCAAACAAGAAATCAAGTTCAACTTCGAGGAGCGGCATGATCGACTTGATCGCTTGGCAGTGCGGGCGACCTCAGGAACAGATGTGGACGCAGAGCTGCCACCGCCGAAGCTGGATCAAGGGGTCGAACACTTCAGCAAAGGAGGTGCGGCCCCGGCTCTGGATTATGCCAAGGCAGATCAGCTGTGGAAGGGCATGCTTGATGATCCTGCTGCGCAGAAGCCAGTAGATCACTCGAACGACGACGATTTCCTGCTCATGACGCCGACAGAGCGTGCTGTCAAGGCAAGTCAGTCCAATGCTGTGCGTACGAGTTCGGACATGGCAGAGGAGACAGTCGTCCAGGACGACATCGACAACGACTCGGGCTCTGACTCGTTCGAACATGTTGAGCATCCAGATCGAAGCGCATTGCCATTTCGACAGCGAGACGTCGAGAGTAAAGCGGTGCCTGTCAACGGTATTAGTGGCTCGTCTGATTCCGACTGGTCATTGGTGTGAGCTGCTTGACTTCAGCTGTCTGTTTGGGACAGCGTGGCCTAGATTGAGCATTGCTTATGCCGGAGTTGTTCTTAATTTGATCCTGCAAGCGCTGCGATGGATTTACGAATGAATGACACGACAAAGCGAAGTCCGGGTTCCTGGAGGGTCGGTATGACTTATGAAGACAGCGACGGGTGCAATGCATCGAATCGTAACACAGCCGGTCTACAATGATCTTTTCTGCAAGTCTCCCACCTCCTCTTCCAAACATCGGCAATTCGGCATGCGTAGATTATGCCGTGCTACTTTTGCGTCTTCGGACTTCGGGACGCCTCAATGATCGACCCGGTCTCGCTTAATAGATTTGCAGGTTGTTGGATCCCTCGCCTCCATTCACTCTTCGTTCGATACACTCCTGCTCAGTGTGCAGGCATCCTCAGTATCGCTAGATACGAGAACAACATGGGCGTCGTGGTTTCGCCAACATGCCGACAATTAAACCCTTCGACGACACAACGCCAACTCCGCTGCCAACCTCATCTGGTCCCGAGGCCGACCTCGGCGCGGTAGAGGAATCATCGACATTATCCACCACGAACCACGAATTGAGCAATGCTCAGGAAGAATCGCAAGATCCGGCCGCATCGAGATCCAAATGGCAGCGCTTCATCGATATTGTCTACTGGACGCCTCCCAATTGTCGCTGGGACCCGGACTCGCCACCCAAATTCTCCACTGCGTTGAACGTCCTCTTCGCCTTTGCGGGAGCCTTTACCGTGGCGAACCTTTACTACAACCATCCGATTTTGAACATCCTGGCGAAAGACTTTGGCGTTGATTATGTCGAGGTGTCGCAGATTCCCACCTTGGCCCAAGCAGGATATGCCGTTGGACTGTTCTTCCTATGTCCGTTGGGTGATCTGTTCAAGAGACGACCATTCGTCCTCTCCCTCATCTTCGTCACAGCAACGCTATGGTATGCAATCCCTCAAAGGCCACCTCCGTCCAAGTCGCTCACACCTCCTTCAGCATCGGCCTCTGCACCACCACCTCCATCCGCGTCTTCTCCGCCATCCAATTCCTCGTCGCCATCACCACCGTCACGCCCCAACTCATGATGCCCCTGGTAGGCGACCTTGCCCCACCCGCCCGCCGCGCCACCGCCCTCTCCATCGTCGGCTCCGGTCTGATGCTCGGAATCCTGATCGCGCGTCTCCTCTCCGGCGTCGTCACCCAGTATACTTCCTGGCGCACAATCTACTACCTCTCCGTCGGATTACAGTACCTCATCTTCGCTTTGCTGTGGTGCTTCATGCCGGACTACCCCTCTACGAACCCGGATGGGCTGAATTACTTCCACATGCTGTGGAGTATGGTTTTGATGTTGACCAAACATCCCGTGTTGGTCCAGGCTTGTGGAATAGCCTTCTTCGTCTCCGCGACCTTCACCAATTTCTGGACGACCCTGACATTCCTCCTCTCCTCCCCGCCCTACAATTACGACTCCGTAGTCATCGGTCTCTTTGCCCTCATCGGCATCGCGAGTATGCTATGCAGCCCCTTCTACGCCAAACTCGTCATCGACCGCTTCGTACCGCTCTTCACCGTGCTGCTGGGCATAGGCTGGTGTCTCATCGGCATCACGCTCGGAACCTACACGGGTACATTCACCGTCGCAGGTCCAATCTTCCAAGCTTGGTTCGGCGACTTCGGTATGCAGACCAGTCAGATCAGCTTGCGGAGCTCGATTTTCACCGTGGAGCCCAAGGCGAGGAACCGCACGAACACGGCGTTTATGGTGTTTACGTTCTTTGGACAGTTGGTGGGGACGAGTGTGGGTGCGAAATTGTACGAGAGGGGCGGGTGGACGGCGAGTGGGAGTTTTAGTGTGGGGAGTATGGGCGCGGCGTTGGTTGTGGTGTTGTTGAGGGGACCCTGGGAGGAGGGTCGGGCGGGCTGGCATGGAGGGTGGAGTGTGAGGAAAAAGAGTAAGGATAGTGCTGATGGGAAGACGGTGGAGGTGAGGGGGCATTTGATGGGGAGGGAGACGGTGGATGTTGAGAGGGGAAGGGATGAGCTCGAACATCGGCATGGGAGGGATGACCAGCAGGCGGTGAATGCTATGGATGCGGAGAAGAGTTTGGAGATGATGGCTGCGGAGGACGTGGTTGATGGGAGTTCAGACAAGACAGATATCATTACGACAGAAGGAGGGACCAAGTCGTCCAGCGGTAGTACAGGTAGATGAGTTTACGATAGGACACAGAAGAAAGACTGTACACAGATTCTACATGCGGTCTCGATGGCCATTCACCCCATTGCAACCACAGAATACCTCGATAGACCGCAATTCACCCATCGCCATCGCGGTTGCCTTTACCACTGCCAAACCTACCACCGCCCATGCTCTCCCCTTCCACCTCCTCACTACTCACGTATCAAACTGCCACTTCTGCAACCCACCCCGAAACCCCTCCTTCGGCGGCGCCCGACTCCTCACGGGAGCCTTGTACGCCGCACTCTCCGCGTACGCCTGGGCCAACTTCGCACACACCTTCTTGTGCTGCTTAAAGTCCGCTTTCGTGCAGTCTCGACTGCAGTACTTGGTCGTGTGACATTTCGTGCAGGGTTTCAGGAGATGGGGAGATTCCGGGTCGTCGGGGGAGATGTTTGTTTCCGGGGTGAGGCATTTGGCGCAGGTTTCTGGGGTTGATTCTTCTTCTTGTTGTGGGTCTGGAGGAGAGGGTTAGAGTTGTGGGCGGTGGTTCGGAGGAATGGGAAGGGTTGGTACCTGCTGAGATTTGGGATTCTTCTCGAGGCGCTCTGGATGAGGAAGATTCTGCTTGGTCGGCCATTTTTGGATTGGTTTCTTGTGTGAAGTTGGTTGTGTACGGTGCGATGTCTGGTTCAAATTCTCTCTTTCATGTGAAGAAGACATCTGAAGGAGGCCGGGCAAAGCTACGCCGACCGGTCTCAATTCTACACAGCACTTTCACGATATATACAAACTGAGGCCTGGATAGGAATAGGAGACATGTTCTCGTGGAACAGAGACGTCAATGACTGCAGGACGTGTCCTCAGTTCGCACATGGTTGGTAATGGACGCGGTATTTCAGAACATGGCGACGATATTGGGCGGACTGGCAACTCCTCCAGGCACCTATCACGAGACGGTCAGCGATGTGGCATAATACACAACACAGCACACTCACATTGACCGGCTTCGACACCACAAAGAAACTCCACCTCTTCTGCCTCTCACACTCCTTCGCCAACTTCTCCAGATCGAACAACTCTCCAATCGGCATTCCCCAGCCCGCCAACATGACCTCATGCAGCATATACTCCTTCTGCGAAGGCCACGCCTCCCAACTCGGATGGTCCGCCGCGCACGCCGAAAAGTTGCTCCACATGAACTCCATCATGTCCTCGCTCTGCTCCACGCCCGTGAATGTCAACGGCTGCTTCGCTCGATACGCCTCAATCTCCTCTCGTGACAGTTTACTGTAAGCGTCCATGTACCCGCTACGAAGCAAGAGGATGTCGCCGAACTTGATCTCGGTTCCTTGGTCTTTGGCGACTTGACGGAGAGTCTCGGCGCTAATGGAGCCGGTCTCAAAGGCGCTGTGGGAGATGTTGTTCTTCAGACGCCAGGCGTGGTAGTCGAGGAGGATGCCACGGCCTACGATGCCTTTCTCCGCCCAGGCGCCGATGCCGAGGGTGTTGGTTGCTGTGACGCCGTTGGTGCCGTGGATGTCGTCGAGGGTTACGCCATTGTAGAATTTGGCTTCTTTCTGGTAGCCGAAGTGGCGGAGGCCGTCCCATTGACTGGAGCTCTGTGAATGGTGTGTTGGATTGTGATGCTGAGGCTCTGGAGCGAGCGCTGTTGACAAGCGATGATCTCACCTGCGTGTTGAAAAACCAAGTATCATCATTCACGATCCGTGGCGGCTTTTGGTAGACTTTCTTCTCAAAGGACTGTCGACCGAAGAAGGGCACATCTGCTTGTGCATCGAGTGGCCAGTCGAGATTGACACGAGTTCCAGTCTGGATCTCACTGGCGGCCGCTTTCACGACATCGTCTGTGAGGCGATTGAGGGTGCCTAGCTGATCGTCTTTGCCGTATCTACTGCATGTCAGAGGCGTCTCACAAACATTTGTTGCTGACGTACAAGCCCCAGGCGTTATGGTGAGGTCCACTCTTGTCGACGGGGAGCTCGGAGAACTTTGGAATCTGGACCATGTTGGGCACCTTGATGATCTGGTAATGATTGATGTATGGACTTAGCGTGTAGTATGGCTTGTTGTATATATGTCAATGTTGAAGCTCCTCTCGCGTGATCGCAACGCCGAGACCCGAGGGACAGCTTGCAACCTGCCAGCTTGATCTTGTCGTCTCTTTCGCCTCATCCATCGCGCCCTTCCACATCGTCCTTCATCCTTCGATGCCACTTGAATGTCCGGTTCAATGCATTCGCCGACTTGTGCCCTGGTCGCGTCCGCAAGCTCATGTTTGCAGTCGTCCTGAGAGCGAAGTTGGCACTCCGAAGTCTTGTCAAGCTGGCACCTCCGCGATGCAGGGAGTCAGCAATTGATGTTCAGATCACCGTTCCCATGGCAGGATTCAAATCATAATGAGATAGGAGACACGTCTGTGGCATAGAGGTACGTTTGGAGAAGGGTAGTGGTATTGTACACCGGCAAGTACATTTTCTTTTCTGTTCTTCGCGGGGCACGTCCCACACCACTTAAACCTCGACGACAACCATCAAAATATCCAGTCAAGATCATCACGGCGATGAGCACAATAATGCCGAATCCATACGAGATCCCAAGCATCCGCCGACAACTCTACAATCCAACCAAACTCCTCGCTCGCCTCTTCTCCTACCTCTTCTCCCTCCTCCACTCCTCCCACAAAACCAACCTCAACATAACCGTCATCTGCATCTCCGACACTCGCAATCTCATCCCCACCTTCATCCCTGTAGGAGACATCCTAATCCACGCCGGCGACCCTACCAATGCCGGAACTCCAACCGAACTCCGAGCCCAAATAGACTACCTCTCCTCCCTCCCACACCGCTACAAAATCGCCATCTCGGGAAACCATGAAAGCTTCCTCGATCCATCAAGTCGGAGGACTCTCAGCTCTGCCGATCAAGTTGGTCAAGTCGACTGGAAAGACATCATCTACCTCCAAAACTCCAGCACGACTCTCGACTTTTCCGACCATACATCTCGCAATCACGGGCGGGTGAAAGTCTTCGGTAGCCCACATGTTCCTCTCGTAGGCGGACCCGAGCACGCGTTCCAGTATCCGCGCGAGGAAGATATGTGGACCGGTAAGATTCCGCAAGACGCGGACATCGTAGTCACGCATGGACCGCCGCGGTTTCATCTCGATCTACCGGGCGTGCAAGCGATGGGTGATGGGTTCCTGCTGAGGGAGGTGAGGCGGACGAAGCCGCTGCTGCATGTCTTTGGACATATTCATGCGGGTAGGAGTGATGCGCTGGGCGTGCTGAGGGGAGGGCAGGAGAGCGTGAGGTGGGATGGAAGTGAGAGGGCGTTGGCGGCGGTGTTGGGCAGGGAGTCGAGCGAGAGTGTTTGGGGTCTGGTATCGTCGTGGAGGAATGCTGTGGATTGCTATCATTTGCTAGCGTTCGTGGTCTCTGGGATTCTGGCTCTCCTCCAAGATCGGCTGTTCGGCCACGTGGAGCCGAGTACGCGAATGGTCAACGCGGCTTTGACGTATTGCAATACTGGCAAGCTGGGGAACAAACCCCAGGTCGTGGAGCTATGACTTGTCTCTCGGCAGCTGAGAGCGTTGCGGATCCCGGGTAACGGGAACACAACGGTCATGGTGGAGTGAACAGGACTATTGTGGATAGGATACCGCCCAGACGGCATGCATACATGTAAGCACAATCGCATATGTGGATTCAAAAGTGTTTCATGTTCATAACTACGCGTCTAGCTTCGATGTCCCACGCATTCTCCAAATCATCTCGCTGGAAATCCACTCCTCTACTGGGAAGAGGTCTTGGCGCAGACAATGCCGTTGACGTTGGCGTCAGCGACCGGGGCGTTGACGCGGTTCTTGAGGTAGCAGAACTAGCACACCACAATCAGTACACGATTCCCAATGGATAAGTAAGGTACGGCAACAAGACTTACGCGGTTGTCGAATCGGTACTGAGCAGTCACACAGTTGGGGTTGCGATCGCAAGCCTGCGCGCAGGTCTGCAGCGCACCGGCGCCATCAATGGGTCCAATGGCCTGGATGTCGTTACCGGGACGGTCGGTGCCGCACTCTTGCCTGCAGCTGGTGTTGGGGATGGGCTGGCCGTTGGCGCAGGTACGGCAGAGGACGGTGTCGACGTTGCCCTTGGAGACGGGGTTGAGGACGAAGTTCTTGAGGTAGCAGAAGCCGGTCGACTCGACGAAGGTGGCGTCGAGGCACGCGGCGGCGTTCTCGCAGGCGGTGGCACAAGCGGTGAGGTCGGCGACTTGGAGGGCCTGGAAGTCACCGCCGGGACGGTCGACGGAGCATTCGGCTGTGCAGGTGGTTCCGTCGATGATGTTGCCGTTGCCGGTGGTGGAGGAACCGGCGCAGATGCCGGAGGTGAAGGCGAGGGCGGAGGCGGAGAGGGCGTAGGTGGACGCCAAGAGGATGAAGGACTGCATGTCGATGGTGTGTGTGTGTGTGTGTGTGTGTTTTGATTGGTTGGCGAGGTTTGAGATGATGTCCGTGGGGGTGATGAGATCGTTGGTAGTGATGAGACTTGTGAGACAAAAGGGGATTGTGAAACAAAAAGGCGATCGAAGACTTATACCTTTCTCCGTTCCATCCAAGACAGATGTGCTGCTCAGCCGGGCCCTCCACTTCTGGGCGACATCTTCCCGCTATCTTCGCCAACACTCCGCTAAAATGCTCAGCTCACGGCCTCGACTCGACTGGTTCGGCGACTCCGGTCAGGCGACGACTCAGGCCATGAATACTCCACCAGTGTATGACCGCCGCATCTAACCTTCTATGGGCTAAAGGACTACCACCGAGCGGGACTGGGTGGTCTGGGCTTCGACATATGGGCGCGAAGATAAATTGGCATGTTCTCGCCGAGCAGTTTTAGGCTCTGTGAGCGGAGTCCCCGAAAGCAAGACGTCGACCCGCGTGGCACGTCTCGTGAAAGAGAAGGCCACGTCCCGAATCTAGAGTCTGCTTCGAGAGCGGGCCGCTCGCTTGCCATGCAAAGCATCATGCCACATGCTCAGATGCGGTAGCGAACACGCGGCGGACTAGTCTGTGCTTTCGAGTCCACGATGCTGATTGAGATCTGGACATGCGCCACGACGGTGGTGATTGGTCGTACCTGCTCCTTGGCTGCGCGGAACCTGGACATTTCTTGTCCGCATCGCCTGATGCAGTATGTGCTGCTCATTTGAGATGTGGCGCTTGCTCTAAGGCTGAAGCGTGGACGGTCTGTCGGCGTCGTCCGTGATCAGGTCATCGTCGAGGTCGACAGCTTTGTGATTTTTCCTCTGATGCCGGCGACGGTGGGAATGGACATCCTGCTTCTCCGCACAGCAGAAGGCTGGCGCTCCGCTAATGCTTGCCCTTTGGTCCTGCCCTGATTAGCACACCCCTCAGCAGATGGAGCATTGGCTTTTTCAGCAGCATTCTTAGTAGCAGCACTATCGAAATTTAAGAGGACCCTTCGCGGGAGAATTTGTAGGGCGGTCAGAGCGGCCTCTCGATGAAACGGCCGTGGCGCAAGCAGAAGTTGTGGAGGACGCTTGGAGTGGTGATCAAATCATTGATGACAATAGCAGGTCTGAATGTGATTGATGGAAGGATGATGAGCTGGAGAAAAGACGACGTGAGGTCGGATGACATTCATCTCACGCCGCCAAGCCGGCTGAATGGGGGTCTTTGCACAGATCAGACCGTCCATCGTGTTTAGACTTTTCGATTTCGGTCTCCTCGTGCGCCCATGTGGGAATTGCGATGAACATTTATGATTGCCAGTTGCCGTGTTTTCCCGTGCCTCGCGACAACCTTTTTGGAAAGGCTGAACGTTGACATCAGCTGAGATAGATGGCTCTCACGTGGAGCGAGAGTTCCCACGTCGCGGTGGTATACCCGACGAGTCAAAACTGCGGACTCGAGACGGAACCCTGGATCGCGATCATACCATGGGTAGAACTGGGGTGAGACAAGATCACTCCACTCCCGCACTTCACGCGACGTCCTACGCGTCGGGTATCGTCTTCTCTTCGGCCCTGCCGCGAACGAGCGCTCGACAGACTGATGATCTTCATCGCATTCTTCTCGTCTCGGGATTACTGCGGGATGCAACTTTGTCCCTTGTTCGCGGGCAACGGAGGCTCGAAAATCCTTGTCTGAAGACTGATCTACACGATGCGGAATCGGGGAAAGCACCTCCGCCAACAGCCAACTCTGAGCTCATTGCTGTCCGTCGATGCCGACGAGACACTACAGTCCTACTTGCCAGGCCAACGACGGGTGCATACAGGTGAAGCTCCACCCCGGACGGTATGCACGCAGTGCTTTTGTGCATCTCGGCTTGCTCACCTGCCGCCCGAGCTCATCCGACGACACGAACCAATCCAGGTCCGAGTTGCTGCATGCTGGTCTTCCAGTAGTGATCGATCACTGGGAGGAAGCGTCGGCTGTAGGATCGGGTCAAGAGCTTGTGTGCTCGTGCTCGGCAGAAATCCGCATGATAAGTATTAGCATCGACTGTTTGCGCCTCTCCCATTTTGTCACGCAGCAAGACTCGAGTCTTCGCGTTGAGGACGATGTTCAGAAAAGACCAAGCATCTTTCTTCTCGTGATACACTTCTTGGCTTTCCCGGCACAACTCCCACCTTGACATCTCCTGCCACTGCAACAGCCGAAATCAACGAAAGATGATGCGCTACCATGATGATCCAAAGCGTGCCGGCCTGGCTCACTTACCCTAGTCGGCGGGCCATGGCAGATCGCTTCGCCTACCAACTTGCCAACCAACCACTGCTGAGAACAACTCCGACCATCACCGAAGCACCATGCAGTACGATTCAGGGCGAACAACACGAGCTCACATCAGCTCGCTCGTCGCTGGACACCCACGGAACGCTGCAAGAGTCAGCCGGCCCATGATGAGCAACACCTCGTAAAACTGCAGACGACGCGTATTCGTCCTCATACCGCACAGACCGGAAGCTATCGGTAATGCTCCGGCAGATAGGGCAATATGGGTCTCTCATGATGTCAAATGGCGTCCGCGAGGATTCGTCGATGGGGCCTTTCGAAGAAATCGCTCACCGCTCGTGCTCGTGCTCGTGTCGAGGGAGCTGCTGAGAAGACCATAAGGCTGAGCGATGGCTCTTCAGGTTGGGTTTTGCAATCCGTCCCTCTCCCATCCTCTCATCTTCATCCAATCACAACTTCTGTCAAGAATCAAGATGCAGCTCTCTTCTCTCCTCGTCACTGTGTGCCTGTCAGGCATGGCCAACGCAGTCACCTTCTCCGACTACAAACCTCAAGCCGGCGTAGAGAGCGCCTTCAAAGACTTCCTGCGAGCGTACGTTCCTCCAACTCGTCCCTATCACCCACTTACAGACACTAAATCCCCTCCCTTCCCAGACTCTACAGCGCAGCCGAAGACCCCAAAGCCACAAACGGCTTCACCGACTTCTTCGTCCCCACCACCGGCAAGCTCTTCGTCAAGTCCCTCCACGGCACCGGCGCCAAGGAAATCCTCGCCATCAAGGAGAAACTCATGCCCCAGGACGGCCACAAACACTGGAACCACTACGCGGGCGCCACGAAGGTCGAATCCGAGTCGGATACCAGTAAGATCTACAATGTCGTAGGCCAGATCGACAGCCGTTATGACGGTGGGAATTGCAGTTCTGCCAAGTGCGTTGCGTCGTTGTCATTGCTGTGTTGAGTGGTACTGACTCTTTCTCTTTGCGGGAATAGATTCGAGACCAATTTCGAGGTGTTGAAGGATGCGAGCGGAGCTGTTCGTCTCACGCCTGGGAGCGGATCGCTGGCGCTGTATGATGACTATGTCGTTGACCCGGAGTACACCCCGACCGAATTCCCATGCCATGCTTAGCGAAATGATGGTATGGTTAGCGTTTCGGGAGCTGGGTTTCTAGAATGTGGTCAGCCGGAGAGGATAAGATGAGATTGTAATAAGCATGATACGAGGACACTCGAGGAATCGCATTTTCTCTCACTGTATCGTCGTCATTATCAACCCCCAGCATACAAACAATCGCCAAACGGCAGGGTATCTCGTGCAAATCCAAACTTCTTCTATCCACCACGTGCACGAATGTCGTTGATCTCCGTGCGAAGCTCCTCCGCCCGCACACGCAGAGCCGTGCGAATCGCAGTATCATTTTCTGTGCGAAGAGCCTGCGCCACGCGCAGGGAGGCCTCCAATGGCCTCCACAACGCAGTCCTCCCACCCGCCATATCCTCGACCAGCTCGCTCGCCAGTCGACCAACAGCTGATTCGTCTGTCGTCCGCGCTGGCGCCACAGTCGGTGATCGGTCTACTGGCGCTTCCTAAGCGGCAGCAGGAGACTCGGCGTACTTCGGCGTCAGGGCAGTCTCTTCCAGCGCGGGACCAGAGCCACCGTATTGTGTTGGCAAGTCCTTCCCAAGGTATGTGTGTAGCTCCGAGCCGTAGGTCATCCACGTCATGCGTTGGATGCTGTCTTTGGACATGAGGGCTTTCATGGCGCCCATCATCCATTGCATGACGAGGGGCACGTTGACGAAGTATTTGTAGCTGACGGTTTCGGGGTAGTATCTGTGGGAGGGAGGTTCAGTGACTGAGGTTTGAGGGAGGAATCAGAGCGTGGGCGTACTTCTGGAAGAGGTCAATGATCTTGCTTGAGGATGCTTTGATCTCGGCGGGTTGGCGGAAGAAGGAGACGGATAAATAGTCGTGGACGTTAATGGCTGTGTATGGATCGGGACCTTTGCCGTAATCTGGGATCGTTTTGGTTGCCTCGTTCAATTTCAACTCGTCGAGCGTGATCTCCATTTGAGCAACGCGCCAGCGGACGAACCTGTACCTGTGTCAGAATGCTTGAAGACAGGTCTGCTCTTCGCGTAAACTTACGCATCTGTGTCGCCAAATACTTTCTTCGAGTCCTTCGCCGCGGCACCGTAGACGTTGATAGCCACGACGTCCTCCTCGTTCTTCGTCTCTGTAGCACCTCGAACTTTGGTCACGAACCCCAATCCTTTGAATTTGTCGCCATCAAACACCTCGTCTCTTGCTTTGAGCGGCTGATATTCCTTCCTCCACTTCAACGCTTCGCTCAGCTGGACCTTCGCTTTCTCCAGATCGTCGACATTCGCGCGGAGGAACTTCTGCAGGATGATCAAGGTAGTGTGTGGGGAGGGAGATCTGTTGGCCTGGTCGTTAGTTTTCCTTGAGATACGTCGTCAGAGGATTGTGGACTTGCCCTTCAGACGGAGCAACGAGCTCCACGCCGTACATCTCGTTGTATCCAGCAGTGTGAAGTATGCCATCTTCACTGGCGAGTGCTTGGGCGAACTGATATAGCTTGTGGTCCTTCGGGAGGCTCGCCCACTCGCTATTCGTCTCCTCCAGCTTCTTCTCGGTCGTGGTATTGTTATCTACCGTATTGGCTTGGTCGGGCGCGGAAACCACGGAGTCTGCCATGTTGAAGAGAGGCTACACGCAGGAGAGGTCAACTGGTGGTAGCATAAGCATTCGGGCTTCGAGGAAGAGGAAGCTCGAGACAGATCCGGTTAAACTTTCAAGGACAGCTGGGTGAACTTCGGGACTCTATGTAGTCTACTCTTCCTACCATCCGTCGGAGATCCTTAGCCCAGCTCTTATTACTGCAACGAAGTCGGAGTGGCTGTAATTGTTGAGATTGCTAAGGCGGCGCTGGCAAATCAACTAGTCGATCAACAGAAGCTGAGGGACTTAAGATACGCGGCGGCGAAAAAGGAAGCCGACAAGATACTGAAAGCACGAGAGGCCGACGTCGACAACACAAAGGACATCACCGAAGAGTCGACTTCGGACATCAGCGATACGGGGAACGTAAGTTTGCACCAGAGGCAGCAGTCGATCGACGCACTCGAGCCAGCATTGTTATCGATGCGTCGGAGTGGTGGAAAGGCAGGGTGCAATTGAGCTTGCCGCGTTACCGAGTGCGCATGGCTCTATGGACGAGAAGTTGTATCAGGCAGTCTTAGTTTGGAAGCGATGTTTCCTTGCATAATCTACGACAGATGTTGTATCTATCAGATGAATTGTACTACTCCTCGTCTTCTTTTACCCCGACGCTCTTCTCGTCCACCCCGAGATTCTTCCCTCTCTCCCTGCCTCGCGTGAAATCCACCCCGACGCCCTACTCGCACACCCCGAGGATCAGATAGAGTCCTCCCATCGACGTACGAATCACAAACAGTGACTCAACCAGCCCAGACCTGTGTCGGCCTGCGAGACCAGCCTGCCGAGATCTGGGAGCATTATAAGTCTGTACAGAGACGCTTGAAGTTCGGGAGCGACCTTGAGAATAGTGGTTGGCAACAAAGATTCGCAGCTTGACTAAACCGACTGCACAACCATCGCGGTAGAAGCTGTGCAAACTCAAGCGAGCCCAATCCTTGCATGCTTCTTGTTCCTCGCAAGCAAGCGAGCAACCAAGCCAGCAAGTAGCCGTGATCGAAGAACATGGCTGACATATCGGAACTTGACTCTTCTCTCATTCTCGGTCATGATTCATCCAGGGTGCCGTGTCGCTCCCGATCCCTCCTGCTCAACAACTCCATACTGGCACGAAGCGACGGCTACCAAGCAAAGCTGCTCGACGCCCCTGTCAAATGACTTTTCCTCGCCGCAGGGCGGTATGCCACGCATCGCGGAACACCAACATCGACTCAAGCCAAAGTGTCCATAGTCAGCTCATACTGAACCCAGCAGAGCCCAGGCTCACTTTCCTGATTCCGATCCTGTCGTATCGTCATTCATATCCTTACCTTGCTCAACCTCATCCCCGACCTTCACCAAAAGCTCCTCCACTTCTCCCTCAGGAACAACTTCCAACTCCGCCTCCACCTCCTTGACATCTTTACTCAACTGCTTCGACCACAAAGCCACATACTTGCCCTTCTTGCGGAACAACTCCTCATGCGTTCCCCTCTCCACAATCTGCCCGTCATTAATCACCAGAATCAAATCCGCGTGCTGAATGGTCGACAGTCGATGCGCCACGATGAACGTCGTACGATGTGCCGTCAGCCGCTTGAAAGCCTCTTGGATCACCGCTTCTGTTTCCGCATCGATCATGCTCGTCGCTTCGTCCAGGAGCACGATTTTCGGTTGTCGAAGGATCGCCCGCGCGATGGAGACACGCTGGAGTTCGCCGCCGGAGAGTTTCACGCCGCGCTCGCCGACCAGGGATTTGTACTTGTCCGGAAACGTCATGATTTTGTCGTGAATGGCCGCCGCACGACAAGCGTCGTGGACTTCCTCGTCGGTGGCGTCGAGGCGAGCGTATTTAATGTTCTCCAGAACCGAAACATTGAAGAGCGCCGGATCTTGCGGCACCATGCCAAACGAGTCGCGGAGGGAGTCGAGGGTGACGTGCCGAATGTCTTGGCCGTCGATGCGGATGGCGCCGGTCGCGACGTCGTAGTAGCGGTAGAGCATTTTCAAGATGGTGGATTTGCCGCCGCCTGTCTCGCCGACGAGGGCAACGGTTTGGCCTGGCTTGACGGTGAAGGTGACATTCTTGAGAGTGGACTTGCGGACGTCGTAGGAAAAGCTGACGTCGTCAAAGATGACCTCGCCGGCGGTGACGGTAATGTCTGGAGCGCCTGGATCGGTGGTGACGGTGGGTTTCGTGGTGAGAAGTTGAAGCAGACGTTCGGAATCGGTCAGCATTTGTGAAACCTTGCGGATCGAGTAGGAAACGTTGCCCAGCGGACCCTCAATGCTGCCCCAGTAGCTGATCAAAGTGATGAGATGGCCGACAGGAGCGCGACCACGTGCCACACGCCAGATCGCCAGCACGGTCACCGCGAGACGTCCAATGAGCATGACGAAGGACTGTGCGCCGCCTCCCATAAAGAAGGCAAGGTAGTAGCGCCACTCCGCGGCCATGAAAGTGTCGACGGTCTTGCTGTATCTCTCTGCCTCGTAGTCTCCTCGATTGAAGTGGGAGACCGTCTGCCAGTTGTTGATCGCTTCATTCTGGACTTTGCTTTCGGATCGCCAAGCGGCGTTGTAGTCTCGTCGTTGCTTCATACTCCATAGGGTGACTTTGGTGCCGACGAAGACGTAAGAGACACCAACTGCAAAGAGGATGAGAGACATGTAAATATCAAAGAGCACATAAACGTAGACGAAAGCCACGATGAGATCGAAGAACATGGGCGCTACATCGAACAAGATAAAGTCGAACAAGTCTTGGAGTCTTGAGCCTTGCTCGATCGCGCGGATGAGTTCGCCAGAGTTCTTCTCATTGTGGAAGTCCATCGACAGGCCCATGATATGGCGGAATGCGGTCGTGGAGATGGCTTTGTAGCCATACTGCTGCACCGGAACCTGGGCGACATTCTTGAGCAGACAAATGCCGGCGCCGGAACTGAGTGAAGCGTATAGTATCCAAAGACCGATGGAGTGCCATGGTACATCTCCGCTTCTAGCGCTCGTCGTAAGCTCGTCGACAATGATGCCCAATTGCCGAGGCTTGAGGATGTTGAGAACACGCTCGGCGATTATGATGATCCCGATGATCAAGAAGCAGGCTTGTACAAGGCGGTCCTTCCATGGAACAAGCATTGGAATGAAGATCTTGAACTCTTTGAGATAGTTGAGCCAACTGCCAGACTGTTGGAGACGCTTTTTCTGCAACTCTTTTAGCTCTTTGTCGCGATCTGGCTCCACGGACTCGGAGTCCATGTCCCACATCTCGTTGTCTTCGGTGGCGTCGCCTGAGGCCTCCTCAGTGGACGATGACGGCGGTTTGGCAGTGCTCCCGTTCAATCTGCCGTTCGTGCCGTTCCCATTGGCGTGGCCGTTGCCATTCTCAGCCAGAAGCGCTTCGCTTTCCTCATCGAGCTTGATGCCGCGCACGCGGTCCCTCAACGCGAACCACAGCACGCCAAGGCATAGTAGCAGCAAAGCCGATGCTCTTGCCGCTGCCAGCACCAGTCGGGTAGTAGTGTACTCATCAGTCTTGCCAGATGTGGCCGCGAGCGATAGAAGACCGACCTCGAAGAAGAATGCAATGACCCACGCGCCAAAGTATGGATGCCATAGTGGACTCACCGTCTCCGCCAGTCCCAGCGCCAGGCACAGATGAACCGCGATGAAGATGACCAGGAATATCACATAATCCTGCTCAGCCGCCCAGCCAGGTTGCCTGACAGCCTGCAAAATCGTCGACACGGCCTCCGCGACAGCAGTACACACCGCGAACAAATGTAAAGCAATGGCAGGGAATCGCCTCGACTTGGTACCTGAGCGAGGTTTCGGTTCTTGCAGCAGGCAGATTGCGGTAGTCTTTGCCGAGACGAAGTAGACGGCGGTGATGATTGGTGCTAGGTAATGCAGCACGGCCAGCGCCATCCCGGACGAGGTGAGCATGTTTGGTGGTGTGTGCCGCAGGCGGGGAATATTGGGCAAGGTCGTCGGCTGATGTCGGAAATGCGTATGTATTGGCGGGTAGCTGCAGCTTCCCTGTTCGAGGATGGGATTGCCTTGTGTGATCCTGCGTGGTCGATGGTCGTTTGACACAGTCCTGTGGTCCGATATGAGCGATGCGGCGCTGCGAGGTTGTAGACGGACTGGAGTCAGGTCTTGGAAGGAGGATTAGCAGCGGTCATGCGGCAGATGCATGTCCGGTAAAGCTGTATGCAAGGTGAAGCAAGGTTGATGTACTCTTTTCATGTACGTCTGTTATGCAGGATGAAGACAGAGCAAACTGCGGTCGATGAGTCGATATGATGGAGGAAGCAATCGCCACGGAGCAGGCAGCCGACTGTGGAAGACGAGGGTCCGGTTCGAAACGGCAGGCAGCGATGATTCGCGGTGTAGAAATTGCCTCGTACAGAGCCGTTTGTCAATGCAAATGAGTGAGAATGATATGCGAGGGGGTTGAGAGGTGGTCTGGAGCAATAGCGGTGACGATCGAGGGAAAAGGCGGTGGTGGTGGTGGGGACTGGATGGAAGTGCTGCCGGTTCCGCCGCCGCTGCTTCGAATCCTTTCGTCGCCACAGTCGTCGTCGACACCGGTGATGGTAACAGAGGTGGTGCAAGTCTGCCTTGCCTCATATCTCACGATCCCCATCGTCACCGTGAAGCCACACCTTCGACTCCGCCGGCCAGCAGAGTTTGCACGACCCCCACGAATTCCTTGGACTGCCCATGATTTGAGCTCGGCAAATGTGCAGTATTGCCGTCGCCAATCCAGTGGGACAAGACTCGAAGCAAGGTCGCTTAGAAGCGTGTGATGGTGCAGATTCTCGGAAGCGGTGAGATGTAATCGGAACAAGGTACGTTCCACAGTAGCGACGTATAGACATAGAACTATCTGCAACACACGCGGCACTTTCCCTGTCTGTCTTGTGACATTGTCATGGTGAGGGCTTCACCACGTGGCCCGAGGCTGTCGTGCGCATTTCTGTGCATTTCAAATCTCACTTCTCGAACCTCACACCTTATTACATTGTACATCACGTTGGGGAAACAGGAGTTGGATTTTCATTGTTGCATTTTTCGTTGTTGTAACTCTGCATTGGGCTCGCGCCGCCCTCCCTCGGTCGCGTCATGAGACAGGCATGGTGCTGTCCTTTGTCTCATCGCATCGCGTCGCATCGCATCGTAAAGCAGGTCCGTCCCATGTGAGGGCCTCAAAGGAGGCCAGGAACCGTGGTCGCCAGGTGCCATGGCAAATCTCGGAAATGTTCGTAAGGTCCATCAAGCAGAAGGCAAAAATCGGAAATCGGAACGCGGAACGCAGAAGGCGCAGTGGTGTCCACCGTCCAGTCAACTCATATCACTGGTAACCCTGCGTTTCTGAATCGGATCTATGTCAGCTTCCATTTCAGTTGCTGTGAGCGAGGATCATCATACCTTTGGATGTACACGCCATCACTGCATTCACTCGCTGAGCATCGTACGCGCAAATGAAGCCATCTCTTTCTCGCTGCAGTTCCATCGGCACATCTCAAGGATAATCGCCTTTGCAACCCTTGCCCGGATACTCGCTGCGTCCGCCGCGGCGGCGATACAAGTTGTGGACGTTGAAGATTGGCTCCTCCATCTGTGGGACCTGTGGGCGGTCCTGGGCCTCGACACCGCTGGACTGGGCTGAATCCTCGGGCCCGTTGGTGTCGGTCGAGACCTGAGGCTCGCCGCTGTGAGCCGAATCCTCGGTCTGGCTGGCGTTGGCCAAATTATCAGGCTCGGTGGCGTCGGTCGGATCCTCGGGCTCGCTGGTGTAGGCCGAGTCCACAGGCTTGCCAGTCTCAGCAGATTCCTTGGGCTCGCTGGTGTCGATAGGACCGTCGAGATTGACCCAGATCGGCAAGTGGGAGAATCGCCTCAAGCCGAGGTCCGGCCTGTGAGGCTCGTAGACAGCAGGAGTGGTGTACATGGGAGATGACGGTGGAGTGGCATCACTCTGGGTGTCAAGAGCCGGCAACGAATCATCGACCTGACCAGCGTTCACTTCACCGTCCTGCGCAGTACCAAGAGTGGAGGCCTCCTCTGCCACTTGGGCCGGATCAGTGTGCTGAGCAGCTCCGACGTGCTCATCACCTCCGATAGGAACTTTGGCTCCGACCGCAATTCCAGCTGGGGCAGCAGCTTCAGCTCCGATGGCAACTCCAGCTCCGACGGCAACTCCAGCTTCGACAGCAGCTTCCGCTCCGACAGGATCTTCAGCATCGATGTGATCTTCAGCTGCGACATGATCTTCAGCCTCGATGTGATCTTCAGCCTCGATGTGCTCTCCATGTTCTTCAGCTTCATTGATGGCGGTTTGGATGAGAGACTCCGCGTTGATTGTGCGGATTGTCTCGAGCTGCTTCAAGTTCTGAGAGCCCCAGAATGTGTTCATCATGGAGCCCATGGCGTATATGTTCATGAAGCCGTGGTAGTAGCTGAACAGAATCATGAGGGGGATGAAGCGCATATCCGTGGGATGGCGACAGAAGTGCGGGATGAGCTTGACGATCTTGGTGAAGATGATCCAGATTGCGAAGCAGATGTAGGCGTTGATGGCGAATGGAGTTTCGCCCACTGCGGTCGACAGCAGATACCACATGGTCCCTTCCTAAAGGATCGCGGGCGTCTGGAACTGACCGAAGTAGATGATATACAAACCCCAGAAGAACTTCAGCGAGCACCAGTAGGACTCCTGCTCCATCACGGTAAAGTTTCCACGCCAGTGAGCGCGAGCCCAGCGCATGCACTGGTCAAGATACTTCGAGTCGCCCTCGACTGTGGTCTCAAGAACGGACTCGGGATCGGACTGGATACAGATGTTCCATCCATTGGAGTACACCCAGCGTGTCAGACACTTGTCGTCGTCGGAGTTGAGTGGCTTGCCGCGCCAGGTGTCGCCGTTGAAGTGCGTGAAGAACTTGGGAGTCTGAAGGATCTTGGTGCGGTAGGCCGCAGTGCGACCAGAGAGGGTGGAGATGGATCCATCAATGGCGTTGGTGGAGATGTTGTTCCACACACGGCGCTCGAGGTAAGCGATCCCGAGAAAGTTCCACATGTCTGCTTTATCGCGACGAACCCGCTGACGAGTTCCGCCGGCTCCGACCTTGTCGTCCTCGAAGATTGCCAAAAGGCGAGGGAGGTAGCCTGCTGGCCAGAACACATCATCGTCGGCGAAGACAACGATCGAAGTCTCGACTTCGCGGAGCGCCTTTAAGAGTTGCGCGCGCTTGTTCAAGTGCTCAACGCCCAGGACACGAACGTCACCCAGGTTGGTCTCCTGCAGCATCTGCTGAACGATGGAAACATTCTGGTCTGCGGTCACGATGTAGATTGCGCCGGGACCTTCGTTTGAGATCCGCTCGACGCATTCCAAGAGTTCACCCGGCTTCTTGAAGGTCGTTGGGATGATGATGCTGGCATCCTTCACAGTGTACTTTGGGTTCTCGAGAACCGGCTTCGGCTTGTAAAAGTAAAAGGTGCCAATGCTGACAATCGTGCGGATGTACCGAGCGCTGAAGACAGCGATGAATGCTGCGAGAGCGATGACTCCAATGCGCGGCACATGTACCGCGGCGGGCACGGCAGAGTGGTGATTGTGAATACCAGACGTTGGCAGAGGCGGATGACCGAAGACATTTGAGCTTCCCACCAGATACTGGTCGGGGAGGGAAGCGAGCTCCATCTTGACGTTCGTAGCGGGTGATGAGATGGAAGCGTTGCTGGTCTATGAGACGGAAGTCAGCAATGTGCTTGTGCAAGGAAAGTGGTGGGCTCGAGCGTACCGGAAGATTTGTGATTGATGAGCGATCGTCACGGCTGGACGGCTGGACGTTTTAAAGGAAGTTCGAGGACTGCGAAGGTGTGTCGTGTGCTGTGACGGCGGTCGGTGAAGGTGTCGTCGGCTTGACGCGGAAATGGTATTGTTGTTGGGAGTGAAGAGTCGTGTGGTAGAATGGTCTTGTTCGACTCTCGGTGGACAATGGCTGGTTTTCGAGAGACTGCGGATGAAGGTCAGCGTTCTGGTGATGTGGACGATCAAGCAATGGGATTGGAACCAACCGATGTCGACGCGGTGATCGATGAGGATGAGACTCTTGCTAGAGCACTCACGCTGGCGCGCAGTACGATGAGTGGTTCTTGAAGCGCAAGGTCGTGAAGATGGGTGCTTGTCAAGGTGTCTTGTGCGGTGGCCCAGCGGCGACGAGGTGTCTGCAAAGACACGGTGTCGTTGACGACAAAGAAGAGAAGGAGGCAAGTTCGACAATGGCTTTGTGCGCTGGTGATGGTTGCGAGTCGTGTCGATGTTGTTGGAAAAGAGACGGTGGTGGTGATGAGAGGGGAACGGGAGACGACGAAACGGCTGGCAGACTTTCAAGCTCCAGCTGCAGAATCAAAAGGGGCCAGTTCGATCACGCGCCAATTCCATGCGCCAGCCACACGTTGCTTCACTCGATGGAGATTGAAGTATTCACGTGCTTATCATGCAGAAGTTTGTGTCGAGGACGCATTATGGAAGGGGTGACTACGATGCACACAGACAAGGAGGAGCGATGCATACGAAGAAGGAGAGCAACGCCCGAGGAACAGGAGAAGCAGTGCTCGAGAAGAAGATAAGGAAGCCCTGCTAGGGGAAGAAGAGGACGCCTTGACAGGAAGGGTATAGCAGAGTAGTGGTGCACATGGTTTGAGAACGAGAAGGATACTGCTCGCTCGATGGGCTACGCATGAGGACATTGACGGCGTGAGTAAGAGGGTGAGCGTGTTGTCTTGTCGAGGACGGCGCTGTTCAACAAGCATGCTTCGTTGGTCCGTCTGTGTATCGTACGGCCAGCAATATGGCAACGACAGATCTTACGATGCTGTGGAGCGTTTTGAAGCGCCTACTCCGAGTGTAACAACTCCTTCACCAGCGATAAGACGATTGACCAAGTGCAAGCTTCCGAGACATCGACCTGGTGCACGCCGGGGAGACCATCCACGAGATGGATTGATCGTTCAACGATTCTCCAATCTCCATCACGGCAGCGGGGCCACCAGTGGCTGAGGATCAGCTCGCGGGCGGAAAGTTCTTGTTGAAGATCGTCAGAGGTTTCGTTTGTACAGGTTCGTTTCTTCAGTCTGCTCCACCCTCGACAGCTCAACACACCTCTCTTCCACAGTCTCTCTCTCTTTTGCACACATTCGCTCTCACACAGTCTCAAGCTCTCCAGCAACAACGTCTCTTACAGAGTCTCAAGATCCTGCAGCATCAAAGAAGCACGCATCGCCAATCTCCCGCATCCCCAACAACACCCCGATCGAACACCGACCTTCGCAAAGCATAGCCATGGCCAGGATCAAGAACGCCAACAGAACGGTGAGGCGCAACGGCAGCATTTACAAGGGCGGGAAGCTACTCAGCAAGGGCAAGAAGAACGGCATCACCAAGAAGAAGCGCGCTCCGCCTCCACCACCACCGCCTCCACCGAAGAAGCCGACCTCGAAGTCGAGCGGCCGTTGTCCAAGCCGCTGCACCGAATGCAAGAGAGGTCATCGCAAGTGCGATGGCGCGCGTCCATGTGGGCGGTGCATCACAGTTGGTCGTCCGCAGAACTGTGTTTAGTGAGTATAGATTTCCTCACGCGCCTTTGCTATCACGCGCAGGTAAACTAACAATCTCTTAGCCAGGGGACGCAGCCTCCCTCCGCCGCCGCCGCCTCCACTGGCAATGGTTCTGGCTCCGCCAATACTGGCGGAGCAGGCACGACCACCTAGCAGGCTGGCGCTGAGAGCAACGATGAGAACGGCGCGAGCACAGCGAATGCCGTAAGGGAACACGACTCACCGGAAGAGGCATCGAACGAGAAGGAGAAGCATGGTTCTGAGGAAGACGTACGGAGCATGGCGATACAAGCGTAGACCTATACACGAATGTATGGCGTCAAGCGGAAGCAGCGCTGAGCAGGAGTAGCATGATTCAGTTCAGGGGAATGTGATGATAGAAGCGTAGACTGATGCACGAACGTATGAAGTCGTGGGAGCAGCGGCATGTGGAGGAGTTAGCCAATATCGGGTGCCATTGACGGCTCCTCCACTTCTGTGTGGGGTGAGCCTCTCCACATTGCACGATCGTTGTAGCATGACGAGCTCCAGAATGAAATAAATGATTCAACTCCTCGACAACACCGTCGTTCAACTGTCACGCGACTTGTTGTCAAAGCATTCGAACCAAGCTACTTCGTTCTCCTGCACTTTCAACACCTCAACGCAACAAACCTCTCGCAACACCAACACGAAGCTTTGACACAGCTCCACATCGCGGACTCGAGCCGTCACAAGCCGACCAAAAGAGATGGATATTCCAACGACAAAGTCACTGGCGGACATCTACCCTAACGATGCTCTCGAGAGCCAGACGACACGGTGGAACAAGCTGCTGAGCAAGTTCAAGGACACATATGGCAAGACACCAGACTTTGTCTCGAGAAGTCCAGGCAGAGTGAACATTATCGGCGAGGTCAGGCTACGAACAAGAGCAAGACACGACCATTGAGCTGACGTGGATACAGCACATTGACTACTCTCTCTATGAGGTCATTCCCATGGCCATTACGGCCGACGTTCTCCTCGCAGTCTCAGTCCACAAGAAAGAGTCCGGACCAAGCACAATCCACCTCACCAACGTCAACCCCCAGAAGTTCGAGTCGCGATCCTTCGATATCTCTGACACCGGCGACGTCCACATCGATTCTTCAACACTCGAATGGACGAATTACTTCAAGTCAGGGCTCTCGGGAGCAACAGAGCTTCTCCGCAAGAAGCAGAGAGAGTTCAAGTCAAGCGTTGGAATGGATATCCTCGCAGACGGATCAGTACCCTCAGGCGGTGGTCTGTCAAGCAGCGCGGCTTTCGTCTGTGCGAGTGCATTGGCAGTCATGAAGGCCAATGGAGAAGATCAGGTGGATAAGAAAGAGCTTGTGGAGCTGGCCATTGTGTCAGAGCGAGCAGTCGGTGTCAACAGCGGAGGAATGGATCAGTCGGCCTCCGTCTTTCCACTACAAGGCTCAGCACTATACGTGTCGTTCGTACCACAACTCTCCGCGAAGAACATCGCCTTTCCGGAGCTCAAATCACCACTTACATTCGTCATCGCGCAATCCTTCGTCCAAGCGGACAAGCACACTACTGGGCCCGTATGTTACAACCTCCGCGTCGTCGAAGTCACACTCGCAGCTCTCGTCCTATCGAAGATCTTCCGCCTCAAACAACTACCCTCGGATGCAGGTCCCCTGGGCATCAGCCTGCGAGGTTTTCACGACACATACATGCAAGAGAAGGAGGGAATCGCGGACAACCACAGCGTATCGAAAGAGGACTTTCAAAAACAACTGCAAGATCTCGTCGCCAAGGTCGACGAGTATCTCCCACAGACTGAAGGCTACACCCGCGAGCAACTGTCCGAAATCACGGGTCTGAGCGTGGCAGAGCTGGAGCAGAAGTACATGAGCAAATTCCCAATCCGAGCGGAGAGGTTCATGCTCCGACAACGAGCACTCCACGTCTTCAGCGAGGCGAGTCGCGTGCTGAAGTTCATGGACCTCCTCACTTCCTCGCCGCCACATACAGACAAGGAGAACACGGAACTGCTGCAGGCGCTGGGTGAGCTGCTGAACGAGACGCAAGAGTCGTGTCGCGATGTATACGACAACAGCTGTCCCGAGCTCGATGAGCTGTGCGATTTGGCGCGCTCGGCGGGATCGTACGGCAGTCGACTAACGGGTGCGGGCTGGGGTGGATGTTCGGTGCATCTGGTGCCGGAGGACAAGGTGGAGTCTGTCAAGCAGAAGTGGATAAATGAATACTACAAGAAGAAGTTCCCGGATATCACGGAGGAGAAGCTGAGCGAGGCGATTGTTGTGTCGAAGCCAGGAAGCGGGAGTGCGGTATTTGAGGTGGATGGGAGGAGTTCTTTGTGAAAAGCGGAACGTTTTCTGAGCGTTCTAGCTTTTGTATAGCGTCCGGATGGAGCAAGCATAGATGAAAGCATCGTGATTGTGTGCCCTACCCGAGACAGAACAAAGACCGTTGCCATTGGAGGCTGGTTTCGAGGAGGCACAAGTCATAAAGAGACTTTGGAAGCGAATGCTTGCTCAAAGAACAACTGCAGGAGCTCACGCAAAGCAGGCCATGGCTTTCATGCTCATTGAGGTCAGATAGCAAGCACCAAATAGTTGAGCTAGCGAAGACGCAAGCTCAGACGCAAGCTCAGACGAACCTTCACTGCTATGCGTGAAGCCTGTGCACGACGACAGAGAACCCTGCGCTCTGAGCAAATAGCAAGCGCTCCGCCATCATGTCTTGTCCAGCGGTAGCAAACCAAGGCCATTGTGCCATTCTCGCTCCTCACTCAGCCGGATCCCTCCCGTTCTTCGCATCCATAACTTCCTTGTAATGCTCATCAGTCTCCAAGTCAAATTCCAGCGGCTGCGTAATCGGCACAATCGACAAGCCTCGACTCTCAATCTCCTCCAATCGCTTCCTCGTTGCCGCTCGCGCGCGGTTGATCGAGTACACCTTGATGCGATGGCATGAGCTCGTGACGTGGAGGTCCCAGTTCCTAGCATCGAATTCCGTTAGCAACGAATCCTTCTTCCGATCGACCATGTATAAATGATACTCACCAAGCGCTGCGAACAAAAGTCGGCTGGGTGTTCAAGGCGTTGTCCCACGTCCTGCAGCAGAACTCCAGCCAGCCTTCATATTCGACCGGAACGTCGATGCTCCAGGTCCGCCAGCCGTAGTAGTACTTTGTGCTCATCTTATCGAAGGGCACTTCGTACCAGACTGAGCCGCCGTCCGCGCTGACTTCGACGCGTTCGGGCCAATGCCCGCCGGTTCCTGGAGGAAGTCAGCAATGGACGGCCAAAGATTATGCGGAGCTGAGAACCCACCACCGGAGTACGCCCATCCTCGGAGGCTGATACTCCCATCATGAACAATCTGATCCATATCGGTCGGCGACATGATCGCGCTGCTGACCGGCATATCCTGAATGCTGAAGCCATTGGAGTACTGCACGTTCTGCTTTCCGATCTGCGGCGTGTAGTACAGATATTCCTTCTTCTGCACGGGAGCTTCGCTGGGTCCGGTGATGGCTTTGATCCTGTACAGCCACTTGACGCTGCGAGCGCCAATGTACCCAAACACCACGACTCTCAATGGCGCGCCATGGATCTTGGGAAGCGGCTCGCCGTTCATCTCCCATGCGAGCATGACCTCCTCGAACTTGACCTTCCGATAAGGGATGCTCGTAATATAGTTGTACACTTTGCCTTTCTTGAAATATGTGTCAGCGCCATAGCACTCGATATGTGTGGTATCCGGATCGCCAGAGAGACCACCACAGTGATCGATCACGTCCTTTAGGTAGACGCCGGTCCAGCGTGCGTTGCCAATCGCGCCTTCAGCCCAAGGCGCGTTGATAAGCTCGTCGCCGTCGCCAGGATACATCGCAATCTGCTCGAGGCGGCGGGTGCCGGCACATTGCAGAGTGACTACGTGGGAGTGGCGAGTAAAGAGGTTCTCATTCTTGAGATCGGTAAGAGACAGCTTGGATGGGTTCTTCACCAGACCATCCACCTCGAGCTCGAAAGCGTCATCATCGATCTCAGGCACGCCGCCATGGTTACGTACGAAGAAGTCCTTGTTGGGTGTGAACTCGGTGTCAGTAAGGCGAGACTGTTGCACTGTCAGCTGTTGAAGGTTGCCAGGAACGGATCTCAGCATACTCGAGGCGGCTCTCCGTTGTATGGGAACTGAAGCACGTGCAACATGTCTTTCGACTTCTCCTCCTGGACATACTTCCAGCTGATTGCTGGCAGATCCTTCAGGGTCTTGCCCATGGCATAGTGATATTGCTTCCATCTCACTCCTTCCAGGACAGGGTTCGTCTTAGGCAAAGGCACAAGCTGGAACTCGGGCGGAGTGGGGAATTTGTACTGCGAGAGTACCTTTTCGGCCTCTGCTTTCTTCTCGGGGTACTTCTCCCATTCGACATAGCCTCTCCAGCCCGGACGCTCCTCCGCAAAGTACGGCGCAGGGTCATTGGCGGGAAAGTCCTCAATGGCTCCCGACATCACCATGGCGGGTGCCATTGTCGTTTCTTGTCTTGAAGGCGGGTCGAAAGAAAAGAAGACGTTGTCCTGGAATGAAGGAAAGCTTGAGATGATCAAGGAGAAGCTCCAATTACCTGTCGCTGCTGCAGGCCGAGACTCTGCTATCTTCTATACGCGAGGTCTCTGATTGACACCCCTGCGAGTCCACTTCTTTGCTCGTTCTGCATGGACAGCTAACGTCACATGCGGTCATCTTGCCGGCAGTCCACGGATACTTACTGAGCGAGCACACGACGGGCATGCTTCCTGCGCGTGGTCTGCACGATGTCTAACACGCCTGTGAGGGACGGATAGCAGCATTGGGCTTGGGCGGATGTGCGACTGTCCGCTGAGGAGGCTTGGAGGCGTCGGTAATGAGTGGAGTCAGCAACCTTCTCATGTGCATGTTGTATATTTGAATGAAGCGCGTATGCTTTCATGGTTAGATGTGATTCACGCGACATGGAACTGTAAATGCCATCAGTGGTGGGTTGTCGACGCGAAGGTGAAGCGTGAGATAGGAAGGACCGAGTGTACTCGTCACCAAGAAATTTGAAAGCTCCACCAAGCACTACCTTCGATCTATACATCACCATTCCACGCCCACATGCGACCGCATCTCAACTCATATTGACTGTCGACGACACACGATATACACAATGAACGTTCAACGCACAGCACGCCTCTTGTCGTCTCGAGCGCGACTCCTGCAACGACCCACGCGAGCCACCTACTCAAGCCAATCTCCTGCAATCGAGTCCACTACCCAACCTTCGTCCACGCAAGTCCAGCAGTCAAGACCGACATCAGAACCACAATACATCCGTGTGCCTCGCCCAGAGCCGAGAGAGGAACAACCAGTCGACGGAGTATTCTGGACCGGCCTCTTGCTCATCCTCATCACGCCACCAATGTCGTGGTATTACTACCAGCATCGTAAGGAGCATATGGGGAAGAAGAAGGAGGAATTGATCAAGTTGATGGAGCAGAAGAGGGCGGCGTTGAACAAAGAGCTGGGGAAGTGATTGGTCGGGAGGATCAAGGGGACAATGCGATACATCGCGCGAGGAGTGGCAGAGTCCTCGGAGGCAGGCCAGAACGTCTGGTCGAGCCGATGGATTGTGTTGACAACGACAGGTGAGAGGAGAGCTTGGAAGGAGAAGTGCATGACAAAGAAGCATGAAACCATGCTAAGCGGTAGGCACTACATCCTGCAAGATACGGACTAGGCGACGACGCAGGTCATGGCTGCAAGCGATGTTTTGGGCACAGTGAAGGACAAGCGAAGAGTTTGGAACGTTGTGTTATGTTGTCGCTACCTGTTGTGGCGGATGAGAGATTGCTGAACTCATCCTTCCCTCCTGCTGCAGGGCCATGCTATGGACGCTCCGGCGTGCGTTGTGGTCCCATCAGCTCGCGAAAACTGCCGGCTGCTGGCCATCGATTACTGCTGCTTTGACAATCTGTCTCAATGTCGAGTGCTCGCCATTTGGATACCTGGGTGCGACTCGCTCTCAACCGCTACGGCGTTCATAAGCGTACGCATTGTCGACCATCTGCTGGAACCGCAACACGTTGCTGGATTCTCTCGCGTGCACAACAGCTCTCTGCTGGGCTCCAGTGGATGTCATTCTCGCTATACCTGGTGCATGGCATGTTCCGGCGTATCGTTTCGCTGGTGGAGCGAGCAGACGAGTCAAATCGTACTGATCTTCTTGAGGCCTCTTGGTACGCGTCCTCGATATGACGACTCGATTTGGAAGCCCGCCCAGAGGCGTCTGGCGAAGGCCTTCGCTGCATGGTTGGTTCCAGTCCTCGCAAGATCCACGGAGACCATCGGGAGGATGTCTTGCCCGTCACTGGCATAGCGCACTGCCGCTTTTACCGGCATTGAATTGGCAAGGTCCGCCGACGTTGCACGGAGAATACTTTGAAAGGCGGTAACGTTAGCCGGATGGTTGTACGTCGTGGCGAGTCGTGCGTACCTTGTCGCATGACTGGCTCATTCCGCGCGGATATCCTTTGAGGGAGTTTGCAACTCCGTAGCAAAAACCAAAGTTACCACCCTTGCGGCAGCTCTTGGTCTTGTCAGTCGAGAAAGAACGGTAAATGCAGGGGAGCAGCAGTACTTACGGGACTAAAGTTGAGTCCCGCCATGGCTGACACGGCCATGGCCAAGATGACTGCAAGCTGGAAGATCTGCATGGTTCTTGTCGTTGTTCGCCGAATGGTTCGTTTGTGAGTGTTGTGTGCGAGGACTGAAGGAGGAAATCACGAAACAACGTCGTGCCGAAGCCGAGACGATGGTCTGATTATGGATAGGGGATGTCACATCCACCAGGATAATCCAAGGATCCGTGCACTCCACGATCACTGCCTAATGTACGATCGATCTCTCTTCCATTGGATAACTTGTCACAACTCTGGAACAACGACCACGCGCACAGCACCACGATCCTCCCGCAATTACGAACCGTCTTCGGCGCACTGGTCTTCGTGAGCTCGGCTGCTGTCGCGCGCTCGCTCCTGACTTGCTCTTTTACCGATTGAACACGCTCTGGAATCGCTGCCGAAAGCCGATTGAGTCGGACGGGTCCATGCACCTTTCGTAGAGGCCCATCGTCTCCATAATGACCTCTGAAAGGTCGTCGAAGCTGGAGCCGTGGAGGGTGTAGTTGCCGGTTACGCGCGACACGAAGAGAGTCTTGCCCATCCTGCCCGCGTTGCCGAGCGGGCATTGAGTGGCCCCGGGCCGGACGAGGAGCAGATTCAGCCAATCTTTGAGGCTGAGGTGCTCTCCCACGAAGTTGAGCGATTCTTGCGGTATAGAATGGAAAGCAGCCATCTCGGGGGTGGTGTGCTCCGTTAACGGAATTGTGTCGATGTTGTTGGCGCGGTTGACGTTGTTGAAGAGAATGGCGGAGACGACTTGAGCAGTGTTTTGGCGCTCAGGACTTGTCTGCTTGAGCTCCCTTCAACATTCTCAGTCCGAGATGGAATCTGGCATTCACACTATCTGATGGACGCTGTCTCTTTGATTTCTCCATCTGAGTGTCTCGAAGCAACACTCCGTGCCACAGCCCTACGAACGAGACAACGGAGATCACGCTCCCCTCAGAATCATTACAACATCAATCGATCACTCCTCATCCTTGACCCACGCATCGAACCACCGCACCGCTTGAAAGTACGCACTCTCCTGCGCAAACGCCTTCTTCTTGTTCGTCAAATTCGTCCTCACCGCAAACCCATGCTCGGCCTCAGCATAGAGCACGGTCTGATACGTCTTATTCCCCTCCATGAAGATCTCCTCGATGTTCGTCCGGTTCTCGGGCGTGCTGGATTCGTCAAGAGCGCCGAACGCGATGCTGATGGGAGACGCAATGGCTTCCCATTCCTGGGCCTGCACGTTGGATGGATGGGCCGTGAAACCTGCGTCGATGCCTTTGCCTGCAGCGAGGTAACGGGCGACGTACTTACCACCGAAGCAGTAGCCGACGGAGCTGATGGTTGAGACGTTGTACCGAGTACGCATGGAGTTGAGGATTGAGTCGATGATTGCTTCGACGCCCGACTGAGGGTGGCGTTTCTGCCAGGCTGGGAAGTCAAAGGTTGAGTTTGGGTCGCTGAGGGCATTTTCCGGTACCGGATCGCCTTTGAACAGGTCTGGGTTGAGATCAGAGTGAAGCTATCGATATGGCAGGGACGTTCAGGACGACGTACCGGGCATCACAACGAAGTATCCTGCTTTGGATAAGCTATCCGCGAGACTGGAGAAAACATCAGCGATGGCCTCGGTCGAGCGGGAATTGAGGTGTTCATACAGTCTGTTGTTGAGCAGTTGAACGCCAAAGATGTCGGTGAAGTACACGATAGCATGTTCCGTCGTCTCGCACTCGTCGGGATAGGCCAGGTAGAGGCTTTCTGTATTGCAGCATCAGCTACAAGATTTCCAAAACGGAACGACCATCGCTGCAAGACGTACCACCTCCTACTGTCACCATCTCTCCGGTTGAGTTCCCAGTATTGACAACGCCATCGGGGTAGCACTTCCCGCGATGCACTTTGCTGAACATGTCTCCAGCATGCTCATGTTTACGGCTAATGCCGCCATGGGCAGAGACGAACGACACGCCAGCCAGTACGGCGGTTGACAGCAGAATAAATGTGTTCTTCATGAGGAGGTCTTGTTCAAGCTTGGTCGATCGATGGTTGTGGATTCTGAACGAACGAACGGTGCATATATCTATCTACCTTCCCGCGTCTACTATATTGCATTGGATAGCCGCATTACCAAGCATGTCGTCGGTCGCTCTCAATGATGATGACGCCAAGGTCATGGCAATATGCCAACCTGCACGTGGAAGTGGTCGAGCGAGCAAGTGGAGTTCGGACAAGGTTGTGGAGTCGAAAGCGGAGCCGAACCAATGTGCCGATCTCGGAGAACTATATATTGGTGGTGTCTGTATGCATTGACGACATCTCTTGGGGCCTTCCACATTACACATTCCTGGGTGTGTGGCCAGGTCATCAGCCACAACATTCGATATGGTGAAGGACAACATATGACCGTGTATCCAGTGCAAAGTGGATCCGAGGGTCAATTTCGCAATGCCGAGTTACGTGGAGACATAGGATACGTGAAGGACAAGGATAAGCGAAGGAATGTGCATGGTTCTGCCTTGCTATCAAACGGAAAGGTCGGTCGATCGATGCGGAGCAGAAGGTATGTACAGCAGTCTTGGGGTTTGGGTGTCGAGTTGTCCGCCTGCCTCTGTTGCCGCTCGCCATGCAATCGTCCATTCAAGTCGTCGTCCACGCTGACAGAAGCCCATTCCTCAAGCTAAACCGCGGTACGATAGAGTGGGGTATGTCTGTCAAGAATCGAAGGTGTGCAGTTGTCTGTGTATGACCGGTGTCGTGGTGCGCAGTTGTCGGTGCAAAGCCGTTGTCGTGTTTGTGGTGCAGGTGAGAGTGAGGCAGAGGGACCGAGAGTCGTGGAGGGCGGTAGGCCGTCTTGCTTTGTATGTTTGCCAGATCGGGGCACGAGCGAAAGGTGTCGGAGGATCTGCAGTACTACTCGGGAGAGAGCAGAGCGCGAAGACAAGTCGTAGACAGAAGGCTGCATCGGACGTCGTATGTGGTGTCTAGAGGCAGTCCCAGCCATGAGGGTGGCGCTGGTGGTCGTAGTGGCTGATTTGGAATGCAGTGGAAAGTTCTGCCTTAGGAAAACAATTCACCTGCACATCCTATATAGTTACTTCTTTCTTCCTTCTCTTCCGTAGAATAACAACAACAATGCATCAACATTTAACATCGTTCCTTATAATTAACTAGTTATAAGCCCGGTCGCGTATACCGTAACTAATAAGTAATATAAGTAATAGATGTCGACTATACGGTATCTAAGTCTATACCTTAGGAATTCTTCTATAATCGAAGAGTAAAAGGAGTAATAGTACTCGGTACCGTAGAGTAGCCGGTATTTAGTCGTCGTCGTCGTAAGTAGTATACTACTACGTAGAACTCTCTTATACTAGACGCGGAGCTTCGCTCCGTACTAATTAGAAATAGTTTAGGCGTTACGAAAATTTAAAAGCC